>SJYC01144690.1:0-18325 GCA_006408675.1 Madoqua kirkii | reverse complement strand
GCTGAGTGCCAAAGAATTGATGCTTTTGAACTGTGGTGTTGGAGAAGACTCTTGAGTGTCCCTTGGACTGCAAGAAGATCCAACCAGTCCATTCTGAAGGAGATCAACTCTGGGATTTCTTTGGAAAAAATGGTGCTAAAGCTGAAACTCCAGTACTTTGGCCACCTAGTGCAAAGAGTTGACTCATTGGAAAACTCTGATACTGGGAGGGATTGGGGGCAGGAGGAGAAGGGGACGACAGAGGATGAGATGGCTGGATGGCATTACCGACTCGATGGATGTGAGTCTGAGTGAACTCCGGGATTTGGTGATGGACAGGGAGGCCTGGCATGCTGTGATTCACGGGGTCGCAAAGAGTTGGACACAAGTGAGCGACTGAACCGAACTAAACTAGTAGATTTCAAAGCCCAAATTATTTTAACTCTACTCTGCCAATGCCCTGTAACTAGAGAAACTTATAAGTAGAAGCATCTTTGCATTGGGAAATTTCATATCAATCATTTTTTGCAGGGCTCTTTTTTTTTTATTAAAACAGGCTTGGTAAGTTATGGTGAATGAGAAAGAAGAGAAAGCTGGTCTTTGACTCCAGGTTCTGTAACTTGCTAGCTGTGTGATCTCAATCAAGTATCTTAGGTGCTCAAATGCTCTATTTTCTTCTCTGTGAAGTGGGGGTAATAATAACTGCATTGCAGAGTTGTTGGGAATTTATAAATAATATATATGCATCTCTTGTAGCAGAAAATATGGAGAGTTGTTCAATAAAATGTTCTTTTTATACTGAATAGATATTTACCTGGTGATATGGAAAACAATTAACTCCAATTGAGTCTAATATTTTAAACCAGAACAAGAGAATGTCTCCTTCTTAAGGAGCTGGACAAAGAAATGGCTGAGAAATAATGTCTTCATACACATAACTGCTAGCAATTTTAGTAGATGTTGAAGAATCACTAATGCAACTTGCAAGGCAAATAGGTCTGTAAAAGGTCAAAATAACAAATGCATTCTTTCACTTTCTCAAGCTTAAAATGCCTCAGGTAAAAAGAAATTTGTAGTTTTCCACTAAGCCTTTTTATTCATTCCTTATTTTTTTAAAGTCATGCCATAAACATAACAGGTCCTAAGCTATAAGTTAGAGTAATTTTTAAAGTGGTAGGCCAAATTACATGTATGTCACCTAGTAGCATTTTTCTGAACGCACTAATATTGCTCTAAATAGGGTCAAAATAGCCAATTTCTGAAAAAGCAGAAAATAAATGTTGCAAGCATTTTTATTATCACATTTGATAGTCCTCTCACTGGAGACTTTCAAACTGGGATTATTCTGAGTGATAAAAGTAAGTGAAAGCAAACAAACATCTCTCTATAGATGGGTTCTCTTTTCTCCTATTCTTTGGGAGCAGCAAATATGCATAAGACACTGAAAATTTTCACTGCAGGCTTTTATCACAGTGAAAATCACTGGGTACTCTGCCTAATGAAAATTGTTGCACCCAACTAGCGGAAATCAACAGTGAAAACTCTAACCTTGAATTTTAGAACCCTTGTGACCCTTAGAATTACATTGCCCTTTACTGACATGTAACACCATAGCAGATGGAAGTTGGTAATTTCAGGTGCTGTTTGCCATTCCAAGTCTAGCCCAGAGGGAGAGTGAACATTGGTGATTTAACCAGTGTCCTCCTTTCAGTTTTCTGAGACAACATGCATTCATTGTCTTAATGCATACCAGTCTTCCTCTTTTCCCTCTCTCTGACAAAAAATCCCAGAAACTGAGTGGACTAAAATTTACACATGAATTTCAGACTCTAAGGCATCCAGTAACTTATCCAAAATACACAGCATTTAAGATAGAACCAGGTCTCAAGCCAAGTCTTTAGACTATCACCCTATCACTTGTCTTAACATGAGAACTTGAAAAGAGAGTTAGTTTTGATAAGAGGAAAAACAAGAGGCTCATGTGAATTGGATCCCTCAGCAGGCACCAAGAAGAGAAAAGGACAAGAGGTGAGACTAATTTTGTCCTAATTCACCCAGAGCAGCTCAGCTTCTGGGCAACTGAGATCCAAGATATGTTATCTGCAGAGGCCAGAAAACCAGGGGAGACAGAGGAATGAGCAGATCCAACCTTGTGCCTTGGCGACACTGAAGACACCAGGACTGTCTCCTTCTGGATGTTTCTCACCTCTGATGATGATAGTACCTATTCCACAGGATTAATGTGAGGGTTAGTTGATCCACATAAAGTTCTTCAAACAGGGTCTAGCATGGGAAAAACAATACCAAATTAGGGGCAATGATCATTTCTTCATAAAAACAATACTCCTCCCTTTCCATTATCAGCTCAGTTCAGCTTAGTTGCTCAATTGTGTCCGACTCTTTGCGATCCCATAGGCTGTAGCGTGGGCTTCCCTGATAGCTCAGTTGGTAAAGAATCTGTGTGCAATGCAGAAGATTATGGTTCAGTTCCTGGGTTGGGAAGATCTGCTGGAGAAAGGATAGGCTACCCACGCCAGTATTCTTGGGCTTCCCTTGTGGCTCAGCTGGTAAAGAATCTGCTTGCAATGCGAGAGACCTGGGTTTGATCCCTGGGTAGGGAAGATCTCCTGGAGAAGGGAAAGGCTACCCACTCTGGTATTCTGGCCTGGGGAATTCCATGTACAGTCCGTGGAGTTGCAAAGAGTCTGACATGACTGAGCTACTTTCACTACCACTACTACTAGACTGCAGGGCTCAGATCTCCCTGTCCATCACCAACTCCTGGAGCCTTACCAAACTCATGTCCCTCAAGTGGGTGATGCCATCCAACCATCTCATCTTCTGTCACCCCCTTTTCCTCTTGCCTTCAATCTTTCCCAGTATCAAGGTCTTTTCCAGTGAGTCAGTTCTTCACATCAGGTGGCCAAAGTATTGGAGTTTCAGCTTCAGCATCAGTCCTTCCAATGAATATTGAGGACTGATTTCCTTTATGATTAACTGGTTTGACCTCCCTGTTGTCCAAAGGACTCTTAAGAGTCTTCCTCCAACATCACAGTTTAAAAGCAGCTTTTGTTATGGTCTGACTCTCACATCCATACATGACTACAGGAAAAACCATAGCTTTGACTAGACAGACCTTTGTTGGCAAAGTAATGTCTCTGCTTTTTAATGAGCTGCCTAGGTTGGTCATAGCTTTTCTTCCAAGAAGCAAGCTTCTTTTAATTTCGTTGCTGCAGTCACCATCTGCAGTGATTTTGGAGCCCAAGAAAATTAAGTCTCTCACTGTTTCCATTGTTTCCCCATCTATTTGCCATGAAGTGATGGGACTGGATGCCATGATCTTCCTTTTCTGAATGTTGAATTTTAAGCAAACTTTTTACTTTCATCAAGAGACTCTTTAGTTCCTCTTCACTTTCTTCCATAAGTTTGATGTCATCTACATAACTGAGGCTATTGATATTTCTCCCAGCAGTCTTGAATCCAGCTTGTGCTTCATCCAGCCCAGAGTTTTGCATGATGTATCTCCCTATAAGTTAAATAATCAGAGTGACAATATACAGCCTTGATGTACTCCTTTCCCAACCTGAAACCAGTCCATTGTTCCATGTCCAGTTCTAACTGTTGCCTCTTGACCTGCATACAGATTTCTCAGGAGGCAGGTCAGGTGGTCTGGTATTCCCATCTCTTTCAAAATTTTCCAAAGTTTGTTGTGATCCTCACAGTCAAACGCTTTGGCATAGTCAATAAAGCAAAAAGAGGTGTTTTTCTGTAGTTCTCTTGCTTTTTCTATGATCCAACAGATGGTGGCAATTTGATCTCTGGCTCCTCTGTCTTTTCTAAATCCATTCGGAACATCTGGAATTATCAGTTCATGTACTGTTGAAGCCTAGCTTGGAGAATTTTGAGCATTACTTCACTAACGTGTGAGATAAGTGCAATTGTGCAGTAGTTTGAACATTCTTTAGCATTGCTTTTCTTTTTTTTTCTATTTTAAAATTTTAGTTTTACTTTATTTTGCTTTACAATACTGTATTGGTTTTGCCATACATTGACATGAATCCACCATGGGTGTACATGAGTTCCTAATCCTGAACCCCCCTCCCACCTCCCACCCCATATCATCTCTCTGGATCTTCCCCGTGCAACATCCCTAAGCACTCTGTATCCTGTATCAAACATAGGCTGGCAATTCATTTCTTACATGATAGTATACATGTTTCAATGCCATTCTCCCAAATCATCCCACCCTCTCCCTCTCCCACAGAGTCCAAAAGTCCATCCTATACATCTGTATCTCTTTTGCTATCTCGCATACAGGATTATCATTACCATCTTTCTAAATTCCATATATATGTGTTAGTATACTGTATTGATCCTCTGTGATCCACCTCCCAGAATACTGGAAATAAAGGCAAAAATAAACAAATGAGATCTAATTAAAATTAAAAGCCTCTGTACAACAAAGGAAACTATAAGCAAGGTGAAAAGACAGCCTTCTGAATGGGAGAAAATAATAGCAAATGAAGCAACTGACAAACAACTAATCTCAAAAATATACAAGCAACTTATGCAGCTCAACTCCAGAAAAATAAATGACCCAATCAAAAAATGGGCCAAAGAACTAAATAGGACATTTCTCCAAAGAAGACATATGAATGGCTAACAAACACATGAAAAGATGCTCAACATCACTCATTATCAGAGAAATGCAAATCAAAACCACAATGAGGTACCATCTTATGCCAGTCAGAATGGCTGCGATCCAAAAGTCTTCAAGCAATAAATGCTGGAGAGGGTGTGGAGAAAAGGGAACCCTCTTACACTGTTGCTGGGAATGCAAACTAGTACAGACATTATGGAGAATAGTGTGGAGATTCCTTAAAAAATTGCAAATAGAACTGCCTTGTGACCCAGCAATCCCACTACTGGGCATACACACTGAGGAAACTAGAATTGAAAGAGACATGTGTACCCCAATGTTCACTGCAGCACTGTTTATAATAGCCAGGACATGGAAACAACCTAGATGTCCATCAGCAGATGAATGGATAAGGAAGCTGTGGTACATATACACAATGGAGTATTACTCAGCCATTAAAAAGAATACATTTGAATCAGTTCTAATGAGGTGGATGAAACTGGAGCCGATTATACAGAGAGAAGTAAGCCAGAAAGAAAAACACCAATGCAGTATACTAGCATTGCTTTTCTTTGGGATTGGAATGAAAACTGACCTTTTCCAGTCCTGTGGCCACTGATGAATTTCCCAAATTTTCTGACATATTGAGTGCAGCACTTACACAGCATAAGCTTTTAGGATTTAAAATAGTTCAGCTGAAATTGCATCACCTCCACTAGCTTTGTTTGTAGTGATGCTTCATAAGGCCCACTTGACTTTGCACCCCAGGATGTCTGCTTCTAGGGAGTGATTATACCATCGCGGTTATCTGGGCCACTAAGATCTTTTTTTGTATAGTTTTTCTGGGTGTTCTTGCCACCACTTCTTAATATCTTGTCTTCTCTTAGGTCCATACCATTTCTGTCTTTTATTGTACCCATCTTTGCATGACATGTTCCCTTGTTATCTCTAATTTTCTTGAAGACATCTCTAGTCTTTCCCATTGTATTGTTTTCCTCTATTTCTTTTCATTGCTCACTTAAGAAGGCTTTCTTATCTCTACTTGAGATTCTTTGGGACTCTGCATTCAATGGATATATCTTTCCTTTACTCTTCTGTCCTTTGCTAGGAGTGCCCATGTCCATGACTACAGATTTGGAAAGTATTTTACTTAATAAACACTTAAATGGTGCTTCATATATGCCTTGGACATATAAGCTCACATCTTAATAAGGAAGTATCATTGCATCTTCATTTACAGAGAGGATACACAACCTGTTTAAAAGTCCTACAGTTGGTGAAAGAACTGGTTTCAGTGTCAAGAAAAGCCATGAGTCAAACCATCACCTTATGTTGCTTCTCAAATAGAAAAACGAGCCAGCAGTATTCATAATCTCTCTGTCAGGCATTTTAATTTTGTTTCTACATTCCTTTAGTTATTTCTGTCTTTGGGCAGTTTGTTTTAAAGACACGCTGTTTTTCATTTGGTTGTTTCATGTTGTCAGGATCATCATGACAAGGACGCAGCATCACACTGGGAACTTGCAATATTCCAGGCATCATAGTAAGTACTCTATGAGCACTTTCCAATTTGACCTTCATAGCAATCCTGTCAGGTAAGCCTTATTTTCCCCATATTATTGATGAAGACAAAAGGAGGTTATCTTTAAAAATTCTATTCTTACAGGCTTCTCATTCAAAAATAACTATGCAGCACAGATTAACAGCAATTTAGAAGCAACAAGGAAGTTTGGGATGGCCTGGCCTGATTTTACGGGTGAGCATGGGGAGAATGTTTGACTTTTTCAGTTTCATGCATCAGGGTTGGAACAGAGGGAAGACTAGAAGCACAGATCTATGAATTCTATTTGAATGCTCTAAGAACATCCCATGTCTCCCTACCCATTCTCGCATATTGTTTTAAATAAGAGCTTTTTGTTATTGTTCCTTTCTTTTATCATTCATTTCCTCTAAGCAGTGTAAGTGACAGAGTCAATGTTTCTGAGCTGATTGGTCCCTTAGCATCTTGCCTTGTGATGCATTTGACTATTTGTCTGCAAGAGCTTTCATGGTGCTGTTGATTCTCATGACTGCTTCCATTTCCATGGATCATCCACGACATCAACATCCTTCTCTTGTGGGACCTGCGTTATTTGCACAGGAAAGTTAACTTTGAGCTGAACAAACTGGATTTGGGAGAATACATCTGATCCATTTTAAGTTAACAAGGACTTAAACAAAATAAAGAAAATATGGTGTGGTTGAGTAGAGATAATATGGGGGGGACATGGCTAGAATTTCATCAGATATAATTAAACAGAGAATTAGACTGTGGACATCTGACTGATTAGATTGAGAGTATATGAAATACATTTTTTAAAAATAGTATACACAATGTCTATGAAAATAACAGTGAACAGAAAGTAATAATAATAAATCTCATTTATATTAAGGGCTTATATTCTAGGCCTTGAGTTAAAACACTTTACATATATTATCTCTTTCCACCTTTATAACCACCCTACCTATAATCACTACCCTGATGAGAAAAATGAGAGTTTATGTAACTTGCAGCTTATGTAACTTACAGCCACTTACAGCTTGTAAATGACAGAGCTGGGAGCCATATTTTTTTTAATGGACACATTCATAGGCATACCTCAGAGATACTGTGGCTTTGGTTCTAGATCACCACAATAAAGCAAATCACACAATTTTTTTGGTTTCCCAGTGTATGTAAAAGTTATGCTTACACTATCCTTCATAAAATGTGTAAACCTTAATTTAAAAATAATTTATTGTTAAAAAATGCTAAACATAATCTGAGCCTTCAGGTAGGCATAACCTTTTTGCTGGTGGAGCATCTTGCTTCCATATTGATAGCCGCTGACTGATCAGGGTGGCTGTTACTGATGGCTGGAGTGGCTGTGACACTTTCTTAAGACAACAGTGAAGTTGCATGCACACTAAGCCACTTCAGTTGTGTTCAACTCTTTGTAACCCTATGGACTGTAGCCTGCCTGGCTCCTCTGTCCATAAGGTTTCTCCCGGGAAGAATATTAGAGTAAATTGCCATTCCCTCCTCCAGGGGATCTTTCTGACCCAGGGATCAAACCTGAATCTCTTATCTCTCCAGCAGGTGAGTTGGCCACATTGATTAACTCTTCTTTTCATGAGTGATTTCTCTGTAGCATGCAATGCAGTTTGATAGCATTTTACCCAGCTTCCCTGGTCTCTCAGTTGATAAAGAATCTGCCTGCACTGCAGAAGACATCGGTCAGGAAGATCCCCTGGAGAAGGAAATGGCAACCCACCCCAGTACTCTTGCCCAGAAAATCCCATGGACAGAGGAGCCTGGTGGGATACAGTCCATGGGGTTGCAAGAATCAGACATGACTTAGCAACTAAATCACCAGAATTTCTTTCAAAATTGGAGTTAGTCCTGCCTCTCAAACCCTGCTGCTGCCTTATTAACTAAGTTTATGTAATAGCCTAGATCCTTTCTTATCATTTCAACAATCTTTGTGGCATCTTCACCAAGAGTAGATTTCATCTCAATAATCACTTTCTTTATTCATTCATGAGAAGCAATGCTTCATTCATTAAAACTTTCATCATAAGATGGCAGCAGTTCAGTCACATCTTCAGGCTTCATTTCTAGATCTGTTCCTATTTCTATCACATCTGCAGTGACTTCCACCACTGAAATCTTGAGCCCCTCAAAGTCACCCATGTGGGTTGAAATCAACTTCTTTCAATGGCTGCTAATGTTGATACTTTGACCTCTTCCCATGCATCATGAATGTTCTTAATGGCATTTAGAAGGATAAACTCTTTCCAGAAGGTTTTCAATTGACTCTACTCAGATCCATCAGAGGAATCATTATTTATGGCAGCTATAGCTTTATGAAATGTATTTCTTAAAAAATAAGACTTGAAAGTCAAAATTACTCCTTGATACATGGGTTACAGAATGGATATTGTGTTAGCAGGCATGAAAACAACATTAATCTTGTTATATATCTCCATCAGAGTTTTGGGTGACCAGGTACATTTTCAGTGAACAGTAATATTTTGAAAGGAATCTTTTTTCTAAGTAGTTCTCAACAGTGGGCTTAAAATAATCAGTAAACCATGTTGCAGATAGAAGTGCTGTCATCCAGGCTTCCTTGTTACATATGTAGAGCATAGACAGAGTAGATTTAGTATAATTCTTAAGGACCCTTGTAAATGAATATTGACTTCAGCTTAAAGTCACCAGCTGCCTTAGCCCCTAGCAAGAGGGTCATTTTGTCCTTTGAAGCTTTGAAACCAGACACTGACTTCTTTCTAGCTATGAAAGTCTAGATGGCATCTTCTTCCAATAGAAAGCTGCTTTTAAACTCTTTTGTTTAGTATAGTCATCTTTATTAGTGATCTTAGCTAGATCTTCTGGATGATTTGCAGCAGCCTCTACATTAGTACTTCTGTTTCACCTTGCAGTATTATGTTATAGAGACAGTTGCTTTCCTTAACCCTCATGAGCCAACCTCTTATAATTTCAGATTTTTCTTCTGCAGTTTCCTCACCCTCTCTCTATTTTCACAGAATTTAAGAGTTAGGACTTTGCTCTTTATTAGATTTTTTCTTAAGGGAATGTTGTAGTTGGTTTTATCGTCTCTCCAGACCAGTAAAACTTTCTTCATATTAGCAATAAAGCTGTTTCACAATCTTATCCGTTTGCAGCAAGAGGCCTAGCTTTCAGCTCATCTTGGCTTTCATCATGACTTTCTCACTAAAATTAATCATTTCCAATTTATTATTTAAAGTGAGTAATATATGACTTTTCCTTTAACACTTAGAGGTTATTGTAAGGTTATTAATTGCCCTAATTTTAATATTATTTTGTTTCTAGGAATGGGGATGCCCAAGGAGAGGGAAAGAGATGAGAAAATACCTGGCTGGTGGAGAAATCAGAGCACATACATTTATTGATTATATTTGCTGTCTTATATGGGTGTGGCTTATGGTGCCCCCAAACAATTACAATAGTAACATCAAAGATTACTGATCACAGGTTACCATAACAAATACAATAAAGATGTTTAAAATATTGTAAAAATTGCCAAAATGGGACACAAAGTCATGACGTGAGCAAATACTGTTGGAAAAATAATGCTAATAGACTTGCTTGATGCACGGCTGCCACAAAACTTCAACTTGCAAAAAATACACTGTCTGTGAGGCGCAAGAAAGTGGAGCATAATAAAATGAGGTACATATATTTTTCCCTCTAGAATATTAGCTCCATGAAGGAATTTTTTTATTGCTGTTTTGTTCGCTGATGTGTCCTAGAGCCTAGAATAGTGCCTGGCATTGATTCACAGTTGAGAAGCCCTTAGAGCCTGGATACTATCATTCAACAGATCTTAACAAGACAAAGTCATATTATTTTTGTTTGCTCAGTAGAGTCAAGAACGATGTGGTTGCCTTTTTTTTTTTTTTTTTTTGGTTCAAAACTATTAAGTACTCTAACTGATAGCAACAACTTGAGGGAAGAGATAAACTTCTTAACTAGGATTAATTATCTGGAGAGACCCAAACAACTAGAGAGGCTATAAGTATATCAGCCTAAGCCCGTGTTAATGAGGTGGACTGAGCGTCATTAGAAGGATGTCAGTGTGAGCAGAGGTCAGCTGCCATTACAGAATGAAGGAAGCATGGCAGTGGCCAGATGTATTTGAAATGCACAATTTTCTAAAATGACAACCCAGCACAAATTGCTTTTATGGAGATAATAAGGATAATGGGAAAAGCATCTCTTTTACTCACTCTGTTTCCAGAATTTAAGATAATAATGATTGCACGTAAAGCATTTTGAAAGGCTACTTATTGCCATTCTGCCAAATGGGATTCCTCAACTCTCTAACTCCTGAGGCTCATCTAAATGGATGCAGATCATGGCCTGCAGTGGAGACTGTGATTGCATGTTTCATGAATCAGTACAGGCTCTTGGACCTTGACCTTGTATAGATAACTCTCTGGTATTTTTCCATTAAAACTATAGTTAGCATGAGAAGGAAAGGAACTGGCATAGTAATTAGTAAGAATTTGAGTCCACAGAAAGAGACAGTGAACACTATGGGTGGGATAGACTAGGTATGATCTTTGGATAATGATAGAAGGATTGAATGTGGCTCTGAATACTTGAGATCAGGTGACTTTACTTCTTGATTGTAGAATTTCATGATTCCTATGGTAAAATAGCTTCAACACTTGTACATAAATACTTCATTATTGTCTTTTAGCATACAATTATAATTATAGTAGTAACCAAAAAAAGCCACTGGCAATCTGAACTTTTTCTTTAGTTAAGAGAGGCTGCATGTCATAATGATAAAGACATGGGTTTTGGGATAAACAGAGCTAGGTCCAAATCCAGCTCTGCAGTTGGCTTCCTATGTAAGCTTCAGCAAATGACTTGATTAGTTCAGTTTCTTCAACTGCAATTTGAATGCTATAAATCTAGTTCCAGGCACATACTGATGCTACATAAGTAAATATATATGTCACTTGAAGACTTTTAAGGATTAGAGGAAAAATATGCATATACTCTGTAAGTAGTAAATACACATGCGTGTGTGTGTGCACACACACACACACACACACACTACACTATTAGACACTCAATCATGTCCAGTTCTTTTGCAATCCCATGGACTGTAGCCCACCAGGCTCCTCTGTCCATGGAACTCTGCAGGCAAGAAAACTGGAGTAGGTTACCAGTTCCTTCTCCAGGGAATCTCCCTTACCTAGGAATCTAGCCTGGGTCTCCTGCATGGCAGGTGGATTCTTTGCCATCTGAGCCACCAGAGAAGTCCATGTATATACATATATATCTACGTATATATTTGTTTTAGCTACTATGTAAAAGAAACATGAAGGGTAAAAATGTGTCAGTTTCATAAATAATAATGTCAAATTTAAGAGATTCAAGAAAATTCTTGAAATGTTATGTTTAAAAGACAGCATTGATAAAGAACGTTGACAAGCAAGTCATCAGTTCAGTTCAGTTCAGTTTAGTCGCTCAGTCGTGTCTGACTCTTTGTGACCCCATGAATCGCAGCACGCCAGGCCTCCCTGTCCATCACCAACTCCCGGAGTTCACTTAGATTCACATCCATTGAGTCAGTGATGCCATCCAGCCATCTCATCCTCTGTCATCCCCTTATCGTCCTGCCCCCAATCCCTCCCAGCATCAGAGTCTTTTCCAATGAGTCAACTCTTCTCATGAGGTGGCCAGAGTATTGGAGTATCAGCTTTAGCATCATTCCTTCCAAAGCAATACCAGGGTTGATCTTCAGAATGGACTGGTTGGATCTCCTTGCTGTCCAAGGCACTTTCAAGAGTCCAACACCACAGTTCAAAAGCATCAATTCCTCGGCGCTCAGCCTTCTTCACAGTCCAACTCTCACATCCATACATGACCACAGGAAAAACCATAGCTTTGACTAAACGGACCTTAGTCGGCAAAGTAATGTCTCTGCTTTTGAATATGCTATCTAGGTTGGTCATAACTTTTCTTCCAAGGAGTAACAGTCTTTTAATTACATGGCTGCAGTCTCCATCTGCAGTGATTTTGGAGCCCCCAAATATAAAGCCTGACACTGTTTCACCATCTATTTCCCAATAAGTGATGGGACTGGATGCCATGATCTTCGTTTTCTGAATGTTGAGCTATAGGCCAACTTTTTCACTCTCCTCTTTCACTTTCATCAAGAGGCTTTTTAGCTCCTCTTTACTTTCTGCCATAAAGGTGGTGTCATCTGCATATCTGAGGTTATTGATATTTCTCCCAGCAATCTTGATTCCAGCTTGTGTTTCTTCCAGTCCAGCATTTCTCATGATGTACTCTGGAGTTCACTTAGATTCACATCCATTGAGTCAGTGATGCCATCCAGCCATCTCATCCTCTGTCATCCCCTTATCGTCCTGCCCCCAATCCCTCCCAGCATCAGAGTCTTTTCCAATGAGTCAACTCTTCTCATGAGGTGGCCAGAGTATTGGAGTATCAGCTTTAGCATCATTCCTTCCAAAGCAATACCAGGGTTGATCTTCAGAATGGACTGGTTGGATCTCCTTGCTGTCCAAGGGACTTTCAAGAGTCCAACACCACAGTTCAAAAGCATCAATTCCTCGGCGCTCAGCCTTCTTCACAGTCCAACTCTCACATCCATACATGACCACAGGAAAAACCATAGCCTTGACTAAACGGACCTTAGTCGGCAAAGTAATGTCTCTGCTTTTGAATATGCTATCTAGGTTGGTCATAACTTTTCTTCCAAGGAGTAACAGTCTTTTAATTACATGGCTGCAGTCTCCATCTGCAGTGATTTTGGAGCCCCCAAATATAAAGCCTGACACTGTTTCACCATCTATTTCCCAATAAGTGATGGGACTGGATGCCATGATCTTCGTTTTCTGAATGTTGAGCTTTAGGCCAACTTTTTCACTCTCCTCTTGCACTTTCATCAAGAGGCTTTTTAGCTCCTCTTTACTTTCTGCCATAAAGGTGGTGTCATCTGCATATCTGAGGTTATTGATATTTCTCCCAGCAATCTTGATTCCAGCTTGTGTTTCTTCCAGTCCAGCATTTCTCATGATGTACTCCGTATAGAAGTTAAATCAGCAGAGTGACAATATGCAGCCTTGACATACTCCTTTCCCTATTTGGAACATTTGGAATCAGTCTGTTCTTTCATGTCCAGTTTTAACTGTTGCTTCCTGACCTGCATACAGATTTCTCAGGAGGCAGGTCAGGTAGTCTGGTATTGTAAATGAATACTAATTTCTAAAAATATTCTTATACTTGATTAGGAGATGCAGAAAAATTTTACATACTATATTTTACTAAATATATTGGAAAATATAATTTGATAACATATTATAATAAAAACAATATGGAAAATGACATTACAAATTGTATTTTTATGAAAAGTAGGCAATATCTATTTGAAATAAAAATGAACATATTCTTTTACATAGCAAACTTGCCTTAGAGAGATCAGCTCTGTTAAGGAATAGCATATGCTAGATCATAATGTAACTCATTAATACATTTGAAAAGTTTGAAATCATAGGTTATATTCTATGATAAAAATGAATTAAATTAAAAATCAACAAAAGAAAAACATCAGGAATATCACTATTTGGAAATTAAATAACACACTTCTAAATAACTGATTGAAAATGAATTACAAG
Organism: Madoqua kirkii; assembly: GCA_006408675.1. Taxonomy (NCBI): domain Eukaryota; kingdom Metazoa; phylum Chordata; class Mammalia; order Artiodactyla; family Bovidae; genus Madoqua; species Madoqua kirkii. The sequence continues at coordinate 4,488 of SJYC01144690.1, read as the reverse complement.
AGAAAACAAAACAACCTTTAAAACTGAGTTGAAATGAAAAGATATCAAAATTTGTGCAACAGAGTTGTAAAATTTGTGTGAAATGTATAACATGGAACATTTACATTAGAAGAGATTTAAAAAGGTCTCAAAAAGTCCAAACTTTAACTATATGGAATTAGAAACATACACACACATGCAATAATCCAAAGTAAGCAGAAGAAAGGAAATAATAGAGACAAATACAAAATAATGAAACACATGCTTGCTTAGTGGCTCAGTTGTATCCAACTCTTTGTGACTCATGGACAGGTACCCACCAGTGAGCCTGCCAGGCTCCTCTGTCTTTGAAATTTTCCAGACAAGAATATTAGAGTGGGTAGCCATTACCCTCTCCAGGGGATCCTCCTGACCCAGGGATCAAACCTGGGTTTCCTGCAATGCAGGTAGATTGTTTACCATCGAAGTCACCAGGGAAGTCCGAAAATAAGGACATAGAATTAGATAAATAGAGAAAATAAGTGGAACCAAAAGTTGATTCTTTGAAAAAAAATCAATATAATTGATAAAACTAAAGCTAGAGTAATCCAGAAAAAAAGAGAGGACAGAAATTACCAACCTTAAGAATTAAAACAGGGACATGACTGCAGATTCTATAAACATTAAAGACCAACAAATGAAAATTATGGCAATAAATTTGACAACTTACCCAAAATGGATAATCTTGAAAAAGACAAACCACTAAGCATATCTAAGGAGAAAAACAGGTAATCTGAATAACCCTGTATCTATTATATCAAAGAAATGACATTTATATTTTAAAACTTCCCCAGAGTTAAACTCCAGCCCTAGAGGTGGGAACAGCTCTCAATTCACTTCATAAAGCTGGTATATTAAAACTAGACAAAGAAGGCATCACAAAAGAAGAAACTAGAGACCAATATAATCAAATCCAGCACTACATAAATTATAAAAAATAATGTATCATGATCAACTGAGATTTATTCCAAAAAATTCAAGTTAGTTTAATATTTGGAAACCAATCAATATAATTCACTATGAAAGTAAAAGTCGCTCAGTCATATCTGACCCTGCTACCCCATGGACTAGTCCATGGAGAACGAGGCCAGAATACTGGAGTGGGTTGCCTTTCCCTTCTCCAGCAGATCTTCCCAACCCAGGAATCAAACCATGGTCGCCTGCATTGCAGGCAGATTCTTTATCAACTGATCAACCAGGGTATAATTCACTATACTAACAGATTAACATTTTGTTAAAGCTTTAATTTCAATAGAGTAGGAAAAGGCATTTGATAAAATTCAGTACCCATTCATGACTTAAAAAAAATTGTAGCAAACAAGGAATTGTAAGAAACGTTTTTCAACATAATAAAAGATATCTGAGAAAAAAAAGAAACCTGCAGGCATCATATTAATGGTGAAATTCTTAATGCTTTCCTCTTAAGATGAGATATAAAGCTAGGATGCCCATAGTCACTGTTTCTATTGGGAAAAGTACTAATCAGTCCTAATCAGTCCAGTAAGGCAAGAAAAAAAAATGCACACAGATTGGAAAGGAAAAAGTAACACTATCTTGTTTATATAATCATGAATTTATATATGAAAAATCCTCAGAAATCTACCAAAAGAAAATCTAATTGAAATTAGCGTGGTTGTAGGACTCAATATTCAAAAACCAATTGTATTTTTACATACAAGCAGCAAGCGTTTAGAAATTGAAATTTAAACATATTTGCAAGAACGTACGGAGAAGGCAATGGTGACCCACTCCAGTACTCTTGCCTGGAAAATCCCATGGATGGAGGAGCCTGGTGGGCTACAGTCCATGGGGTCACTAAGAGTCCAGCACGACTGAGTGACTTCACTTTCACTTTTCACTTTCATGTATTGGAGAAGGAAATGGCAACCCACCCAGTGTTCTTGCCTGGAGAGTCCCAGGGACAGAGGAGCCTGGTGGGCTGCCATCTATGGGGTCGCACAGAGTTGGACACAACTGAAGCAACTTAGCAGCAGCAGCAGCAGCAAAAACATAAACTGCATAAAATTCTCAAATATATTTAACAAAACATGTGCAAACTTTGGACACTGAAAACTATAAATCTTGCTACAATAATTTAAAGATCTAAATAAATGGAGAAGCATACCACGGACTGGAAGACAATACTCTTAGGATGTCAGTTCTCTTCAAATTGATCTTTAAATTTAATGTAATTCCAATAAAATTCCAATAGACTTTAAAAAATGATATTGGAGAAATTGATCCCAAAATTATACAGAAGTGCAAGGGATGTAGAATAGCAAAATAATCTTGTAGAAAAACAAAGTTGAAACTCTTATATCACCTGAATTAAAGACAAAGCCACAGTAACTGAATATAACATTGGTATAAGATGAGTCCAAAAATAGACACATTTATACATACTCAGTGGATTAAAAATTTTTTTGTTTTGCTTTTATTAGATACTTTTATGCATCTTGGCACAATCCTTACAGTCCTAAGTTGCATTTATAAAATTACATCCCATTATTTTGTGTTAGAAATGACAAACACGTTACTATCAAACAGGTGGCAGAGTGTCTCTTGGAAAAGAAAGAAAATTCACTGGTGGTGTTTAAAGTGTGAAAGGAGAGGCATCCAAGGCATACTTGACTGGGTGACAGCTTGACACCGCAGCTAGAGGGAGAGGGAGGTGGGCGAAGGGACAGTGTCACATATTGTGAGGGCTTTGGTTCCCAGGTGATGCGGTGATTTTTGACAAAAGCACCTAAGCGATTTAATGCAGGAAATAAGTCTTCTCAATAAATTGTTCTGTAATAAGTGGATATCCATATTGTTAAAACTCAACCCTTACCTCACTCCACACATAAAAGCCAACTCAAAGTGTATGAGAGATCTAAGCCTAAGAGCTCAAATTACATACCTTAAAAAGGAAGACATATGCAAACTTATTTTAGGTAAAGATTTGTTGGATTAGATACAAATATCACAAATCACAAAAGAAAAATTAATAAATTGTATTTCTTCAAAATCATAAACTTCTGCTCTTCAAAGGACACTAAGACCATGAATAGGCAAGCCATAGAGTAAAAGAACATTTTTGGAGATCTAGTTTGTTATTTCCAAAAGTTAAATGGAAGAAAAAATGGCACAAACCATAGTCAAAAATAAGAAGCAAGTCAGCAGTTGTGGAGGGCTCAGGCTGTGAAGAGGCACAAGAAGCTTCTTGACGGTGGTGATGTGTTTGTTTTTACATGACAGTACATATTTTGTATACATTATTGTTAAAACATTGGTATGTGCACTTAAGGCAGTTGAATTTCATTGATTATAAACTATACCTCAGTAAAGCTGATTACAAAGAAGGCAATGGCACCCCACTCCAGTACTCTTCCCTGGAAAATCCCATGGACAGAGGAGCCTGGTGGGCTGCAGTCCATGGGGTCACTAAGAGTCGGACACGACTAAATGACTTCACTTACACTTTTCACTTTCATGCATTGGAGAAGGAAATGGCAACCCACTCCAGTGTTCTTGGCTGGAGAATCCTAGGGGTGGCGGAGCCTGGTTGGCTGCCATCTATGTGGTCGCACAGAGTCAGACAAGACTGAAGCGACTTAGCAGCAGTAGCAGCAAAGCTGATTAAAACAAGTAAACAGCACTTGCAACTAAAAATAGATGCATGAGGATATTTCAAGACAAACAAACATAAGAAAACAAAAGTAGTCAAGGCTACAATCTTATTGTCTAGAATTCATCATTCAATGCATTATGATATATTCACTACATATAACATAATGTATTTTTAAAAAATGATTACATGCATTTCATTAGCCCCAGGTCTCCTGTATTAGAGGCAGACGCTTTAACCTCTGAGCCACCAGGGAAGCCCAGAGGTATACACATGATATTTGTGGATCAGCACTTGCAACTAAAAATAGATGCATGAGGATATTTCAAGACAAACAAACATAAGAAAACAAAAGTAGTCAAGGCTACAATCTTATTGTCTAGAATTCATCATTCAATGCATTATGATATATTCACTACATATAACATAATGTATTTTTAAAAAATGATTACATGCATTTCATTAGCCCCAGGTCTCCTGTATTAGAGGCAGACGCTTTAACCTCTGAGCCACCAGGGAAGCCCAGAGGTATACACATGATATTTGTGGAATTCAGATGTATGTATACCATACCCTTCTTTTATTATTAGGAAGAATAAACTCTATATATTGAAGTATACTTAACTTTTATTATTAAAAATACTTTAGGATGCTGAGTTTAGATAAGAATAGGGGATATTATCATGTTTTTATTAATATATGTGTATATATAATATTACTAACACCAATAATCTTTTATAGTGCTAATGTATGTATGTTCTCAAACTCCATCACATTGCATATTAGTTGTTGGTCTTTAGGACTGATTTAGTGGATCATAAGCTACTGGAAGGCAGGGGAGGAATCATATTCAGCTTTCA
>SJYC01144689.1:0-11332 GCA_006408675.1 Madoqua kirkii | reverse complement strand
GTATGCGAGACAGCAAAAGAGACACAGATGTATAGAACAGTCTTTAGGACTCTGTGGGAAAGGGCAAGGGTGCGGTGATTTGGTAGAATGGCACTGAAACGTGTATAATATCATATATGAAACAAATCCCCAGTCCAGGTTTGATGTATGATACTGGATGCTTGGGGCTGGTGCACTGAGGCGACCCAGAGTTTTGGTACGGGGAGGGAGGAGGGAGGGGCATTCAGGATGGGGAACACGTGCATACCTGTGGTGGATTCATGTTGATGAAAACCAATACAATATTGTAAAGTTATTAACCTCCAATTAAAATTTTAAAATTTATATTTTAAAAAAATAATAAAAATTAAAAAATACTATTTCAAGTTATCAAAAAAACTGAAGAAATCATTTGAAAAGTTTACCTAAAATTTTTTAATCCAATTTACACATATTTGATTTACTTTTTCTTAATAATTATGTTTAGCCTACCCACAACAAGTTCATGAGAAATTAGACAAAGTCAGTCATTGTCCTACCTATTTTTCTTGCTGACAAATTTTGTGATAACATGAACTCGTTTGACCTTTAATAAGCTTAAGTAGAATAACAGTATTATATTCAATGCTGACAGTTCTAAAATCATGCTTGTTTTAATTAAACTAACAAACTAGCTTTTTTCTGACTATTAAATCACATGAACTCGGAATTCATTTTAACTAGTTTTTATTATATTTTTGAGAATTTAATTTATATAAGCACTTAATTTTCTTTAAGCCTATTAATTATAGAGCTCTTTTTTTTTTAAGTTAATCTTGGAAGTAACATTGAGAGATAAAGAAAATGCCACACATATGCAATGCACATATATATTCACACATAAACATGCTGTCAACTAAAAATTGACACTTTTCATCTATCTCTATGAGGATTAAATCACGTGCTGCTGCAATGGCTAACTTCCAACACATCCTGAAAAGAGTTCAGGATGGACAGCAGAAATGAGGCACTCTGTGCTCTGGAAAAAATTGGCAGAAGAGGTCTTCAATAGTTGGATATTTTCAGGAGCTGATTTTATTATCCCAGTTTTTGTATCTCCTCATATCTAGAAAAGCACTAAAATCCTTTATGGTAATGACTGCTCCTCAGGACTAGCAGCAACCTTCACAAGACTAGCAGAAACCTTCTGCAAAAAAATATATGCTTGATTGCATGTACTCTCTCTTCTCCAAAATTGCATATATACAGATTCTCCCCCCTGCCTCTTTGAAGCAGCTTCTCAGAGTATCTGAGGTGCTGTCTCCCAGGCTATAGTTCTCATTTTGTCCCAAATAAAACTTGATTCACAGCTCTCATGTTGTGTATTATTTTTAAGTCGATAATGCAAACAGAGACCTTACAGCTTCCATTTTTGTTTAATTACTGCCATGAATCAAATATAATAAAACTCACTAGTTATAAAAGTTGCATCTAAGTTACTTTACTGATGGAACAAGTTAAGTTTATCTGCTCAGATGGCTAAGGGTTTCACATGATTTTTCACTTGCCTAAGTTTCAAATGACCTTTCTCTTATTTTTTTTCCTTCCAATAAGAATTACCTCCCTGAAGTTTGTACTCTAAAGAGAGGGCCTAGATAACAGTTAACATTTATTTGGGGGAAGAATGCAAATTTCTCCAAGAAGAGCTTTGATTTCCTAAGGCCAGTTTTTTACAAACATTTGAGATAAATAGGGGAGCTTAGGAGACTGGTAATTGGTTGATTTTGAATTGTTTCTAGAGACACAATCTGGTCCTGTAAAGACTATGTTTGTAACATAGGGGCATCTGTTTCTAATCACTCAAAGAATTGGGTTGCCACCCAAATATAAAAGGACTCCCACACCTATCCACCTATGTTGGAATGTTTTTTCTTTACCCCTAGGTACGTTTACCTTAGGAGATAAGTCTAAAAGAATTCCTCTCAGACTCTGAATATTAGCTTCCAATTTGGCCAAATTTCTTTCTTTCTTTCTTTCTTTGAAACTCTGATTTTTTAATGGCTGCATTGAGTCTTACCTGCAGCATTGATGGCTCATGAGATTCTCTAGTTGCAGTGTATAGGCTTCTCTCTAGCTGTGATGCACGGGTTTAGTTGCCCCATAGCATGTGATATCTTAGCTCCTTGACCAAGGATCAAGCTCAAGTCCCCTGCATTGAAAGATGGATTATTAGCCACTGGACTACCAAGGAAGTCCTGATTTGGCCAAATTTCTGTACATAGAGTTATTAAATGTTTTCAAATAATTGTAAGGTTTCATCCATGAGAAATATTAATAAATATTTATAGCAGTATTGAACAACCCCTGGGACTTAGGGGGCATTCCCAAAGAAAATACAGAAGATATTATCCCCTCTAGGATCTTAGAGCCACTCCCAAATAGCCAAAAGAAAGAAAAGACTTACACAGTGACAAAAAAGAAGATAACAGTTGTACCTGGAAAGAAATCATGATACCACCATTATAGCAGAAAGTAAAGAAGAACTAAAGAACCTCTTGATGAAAGTGAAAGAGGAGAGTGAAAAGTGAAAAGTTGGCTTAAAACTCAACATTCAGAAAACTAAGATCATGGCATCTAGTCCTATCACTTCATGACAAATAGATGGGGAAACAGTAACAGACTTTATTTGGAGAGGGGGCCTCCAAAATCACTGCAGATGGTAACTACAGCCATAAAATTAAAAGGGGCTTCCTCATTGGAAGAAAAGTTATGACCAACCTAGACAGCATATTAAAAAGCAGAAACATTACTTTGCCAATGAAAGTTTGTCTAGTCAAGGCTATGGTTTTTCCAGTAGTCATATATGGATGTGAGAGTTGGACTATAAAGAAAGCTGAGTGCTGAAGAATTGATACTTTTGAACTGTGATTTGGAGAAGACTCTTGAGAGTCCCTTGGACTGCAAAGAGATCCAACCAGTCCATCCTAAAGGAAATCAGTCCTGAATATTCACTGCAAGGACTGATGCTGAGGCTGAAACTCCAACACTTTGGCCACCTGATGTGAAGAGCTGACTCGTTTGAAAAGACCCTGATGCTGGGAAAGATTGAAGGTGGGAGGAGAAGGGGACAACAGAAAATGAGACGGTTGGATGGCATCACCAACTCAATGGACATGAGTTTGAGTAAGCTCCGGGAGTTGGTGATTGACAGGGAGGCCTAGTGTGCTGCAGTCCATGGGGTCGAAAAGAGTAGGACATGACTGAGCAACTGAACTGACTGAATGTAAGCTCCCATGTTACTCTTTCCATACATGAAATCTTAATTTTCCTCTCTCACTCAGACACTATAGATTGAGTGTACTACTTTGCAACCCCATGGACTGCAGTTGGCCAGGCTCCTCTCTGACCATGGGATTCTCCAGTGGGGTAGGTTGCCATTTTCTTCTTTGAAGGATCTTCCCAACCCTGAGATCAAACCCAGGTGTCCTGCATTGAGGCAGATTCTTACTGTCTGAGTTACCAGAAAAGACTTGTACTACACTGAGTACTCAAATATTAATAAAAGAGGACAGAGAGAAGCAATAGAAGTTACATCAATCTGTATTTTTTTAATCTTGTTTTTAGATACCTCTCCTGTGTTTAATTTTTCAAGAGCCATTTACAATGAATCTTTTAACAAAATTACTTTGGAATTTTGAAGTCTTTTGGAGGCTTCTGCATTACCAGTTAAAATAGGTATTCCATTTTGTTTGATATGGGAACACCAGCTTTCAAGTGCACTTCTTAAATGACTGTACCTAGTTGGAACACTCCTCATAATGGGCATTGTAATTCTAAGGATGTAATTTCCCCTTAGGGCTGGAAGCATTTTGGTAGAATCAAAAGGCATGCAACCCAGATCACTTCCTGGATTTATTTTGGGACCCTCATCCTGATGCTTACTAAACCAGGTTTCAGAACACAAAATTGTAGGTGATCTTTATTAAGATTTTGATATTTTTTATAAATATTTATAGTTTCCAGAACCATAGATCTTAAGAAAGTATGCTGGTAGGTGACATGTGAAGTGAAGTGAAAGTCTCTCAATCGTGTCTGACTCTTTGCAACCCCATGGACTATGTGGTCCATGGAATTCTCCAGGCCAAAATACTGGAGTGGGTAGCTGTTCCCTTCTCCAAGGGATCTTCCCAACCCAAGGATCAAACCCAGGTCTCCTGCATTGCAGGTAGATTCTTTGCCAGCTGAGCCACCAGGGGATCCTCCAGGCAAGAATACTGGAGTGAGTTGCCATGCCCTCCTCCAGGGGATCTCTCAACCCAGGAATTGAACTCAGGTCTCCAGCACTGCAGGCAGATTCTTTATCATCTGAGCCACCAGGGAAGCCCCAGTAGATGACATACTGACATACTTAACTCTAAAATCTAAGTAATTTAATTCTTTTAGCCAAGCCTTTGGTCCTCTTGGAGCAAACTAGTGCCTAAAACGGATGAGCCACTGGGTTAGGACTTGTGGGATGTTTTACAATGTATCTCACTGCACAGAAAATTTAAGGTTGGCAGGTGACCTAGTGTCAATCTAGTTTATTCCATGACCAATTTATACTAACACCAGAGTCATTGGATTAGATAATGAATGCTCTAAGTTCCTAAATGCTTTACCCATGTCCACAAATTTTGAGACTTCCAAGATTCTCATTAATGAAATTTTATTCACACAAGACCTCACACTGGACCCAGTTAAGCTTAAATCAGAACCAATCCAATCTCAGACCCAGTTTGATTTTTAAATTGGACACAATCTGTTCCCAGACCCAGTTCAGTTTTTAAGTCAGACCTTGTCCTGTTCCACTGGTAAATACCAGTAGTTTCCGGTGTAAAATCTGAAAAGTAGAAGAAAAAATTGAACCAGCAGGCCCTAAATAATGGGAATTGCTGACTGATTCCAGACAAATAGGTAACTGCAGTTCCCAAGCTGGAATCTAGGGATCTAGAGTCAAAGCCAAGGCTGGGGTTTCCAAACAAATAGGGAATTGTGGAAAGCCAATTAGATCAGGAGCTCAGTGCAAAGAGAACAGAGCTCAAGAAATGAAAGGAACTTGCCCACATCCCTCTGAAACAGTGAGAAAAGCAGAGAATGCAAAGGGATCATAGGATACCACACATGTTTCTAATTTTCCCCAAATGCTTTCAGAAGTTCACTTCAGATCCCAGCATTGCCACTAAATCTGCTTTTAGAAATTCAACTGAGTAAATCTGAAGTTCTCATTGGCTTTATCAGTGAGTTATGACTCAGGCAATATTCCATCTAGCAAGGAGAAAAGTGCTCCAAGCAGTTGTATAACATGGAAGGTTTTTATAGACAGAAAGACGACAGGACACAAAAGGGTCAGTTAAGCAGAGGGAACTATACTCAGTGCTCTGTGATGATCTAAATGGGAAGGAAGTCCAAAAAAAAGCGGAGGGGGGAGGGGGAGGGAATAAGTTGCTGTTGTTGTTCAGTTGCTCAGCTGTGTCTGACTCTGCGACCCCATGGACTGCAGCACACCAGGCTTCCCTGTCCTTCACTATCTCCCAGACCTTGCTCAAACTTTTGTCCACTGAGTCAGTGATGCCATCCAACCATCTCATCCTCTGTTTGTTGTCCCCTTCTCCTCCTGCCCCAATCTTTCCCATCATCAAGGTCTTTTCCCAATGAACTGGCTCTTATCAGGTGGCCAAAGTACTGGAGCTTCAGCATCTGTTCTTTCAATGAATATTCAGGGTTGATTTACTTTAAGATTGACTGGTTTGATCACCTTGCTGTTCAAGAGACTCTCAAGAGTCTTCTCCAGCACCACAGTTTGAAGGCATCAATCCTTTTGTCCTCAGCTTTCTTTATGGTCCAATTCTCTTATCCATACATGACTACTGTAAAAACCATAGCTTTGAATATACAGACCTTTGTCAGAAAAGTGATGTCTCTGCTTTTTAAAATGCTATCTAAGTTTGTCATAGCTTTTCTTTCAAGGGGTAGGCATCTTTTAATTTCATGGCTCCGGTCACTGTCCAGTGCTTTTGGAAACCAAGAAAATAAAGTCTCTCACTGTTTACTTTGTTTCCCATCTATTTGTCATGAAGTGAAGGAGCCAGATGCCATAACCTTAGTTTTTTGAATGCTGAGTTTCAAGACAGCTTTTTCACTCTCCTCCTTTACCTTCATCAAGAGGCTCTCTAGTTCCTCTTCCATTTCTGCCATTAGGGTGGTGTCATCTATGTATCTGAGGTCATTGATATTTCTCCCAGCAATCCTGATTCTAGCCTTTACCACTAGCCCAGTATTTTCACAGCATGTTCTCTGTATATGTTAAATAAGAGCTGTGTCTGACTCATTGCAACCCTATAGACTGTAGCCTGCCAGTCTCCTCTGTCCATGGGATTCTCCAAGCAAGAATATTGGAGTGAGCTGTACATGCCCTTCTCCAGGGTATCTTCCCGACCCATGGGTCAAATCCACATCTCTTCTACATCTCCTGGATTGGCAGGCAGGTTCTTTACCAGTAGTATCACCTGGGATCTCACTCACATGTACACGTAGCTGATTCACTTTGCTGTACAGTAGCAACTGACACAACACTGGAAAGCACTATATTCCAATAAATTTTTAAAAAATAATAAAAAGCAATTTAAAAAGAGTGAATTATTCCAAGCAAGGAACAATCTTCCTTAGGAGAAGGAAGGATAGGACAGATTATCTCTCTAGTGGTAGTCAGGAAATTCCAGATTGACTGGTTTAAAATTCCACTCCTGGGTTAATATTATAGGTTTTTTAGGTTTAAAACCATGTCCCACAACTTACTATCTGTGTAACCTCAAGCAAATTATTTAACTTCTCTTAAACATAATTCCCAAATCTATAAAAATCTAGATAATACTACATACCACTCAGGGGCATTTTGAGGTTTAAATGAAAAAAAAATTGAAAGAGACACAAAATGACTCATCCAGTAAGTATTATCCAGCCTCTGTCCTCAGACATCACAGTGTTTTCACAGTTGGAACTTGAATGTAGCAGCTATGGTAGTGAGATGGAATTCCTCTTACCAAGACTAATCTAGGTGTTACCACTGCTGAGTATCTCACCTATCAATCACAGGTTTTGATGCTAAGGTCTAGATGTGCCGACTCTCAAGGAGTCCAGCCAGCCAAATTTTGGCAAGTCAACTACATCGAACTCCTTCTAAACTGGAAGAGACGAGCTATCATTCTCAATAGGATTGACCCAAGGTGCAGGTGTATGCCTTTGCCTTTCCCGCCCACAGCACCTCAATCAGTACCACTCTCCAAGGGCTCACAGACGATCTGATTTACCAACATATGATACCAGATAACAACATCTCAGCCCAAGAGACTGATGGCAGAAACTTCTCTTATTACTTTTAATTCACTGAGGTATAAGAAAAGCATTCTGGCTTATTTGACTTGAACTTTATGCTAACTAGAACAGCATGCCTTATGGTCTGTTTATTATGCATTGTATGCTTCAACCATTGAAGAAAACAATGTATTCACCAGATTGTTTAGAATGTTCTTGTTAGGTTGATTCCCGGCCCCACTTTCTGATGCTGACTGCCAGTACTTCTTGGAAAATGAGGTTCCCTTCCCAGACACCAAGGTCAGGCTGACTCACTGCGTATGTGCTAATCTGTCTTCTAAACTCTTAAAAAACTGTGCCTCTGTCATGCTTGATGTTTGGTTTTTGTTCTGACAGAGCATAAAACGGTGGTTCACATGTCCAAAATGAAGCAAGGGATGTACCAAAAAAAACAAGGAAAATAAAGATACATGGAAAGGTATATAAAACACTGAGAAACCTGTAAAGAATGTTCTATTTACACCCTCTAGCTCCAAAGAAAGGATCTAGGCAAAGGCTGTCCATTATCCAAGCTCCATCCCCCGTAGCCAGTCCAAACACTTTCCTTCTATTCACAGTCGTAAACCATCAGCTGTGATCTTAAGAAATCTGCAAAGGCTGAGAAAAGAAACTATACTGTGTGTCTCCACTTCAGTGAAGGGTTAGCAAGATCTGGGCAATCTGAACTCAGCTGGACCTTTAGCTCTTAAAAAGACCTTCCAATGAATAAAATCCCAGCGGCTGCTAGAGGCATTTCCATCCTGTGTATCTTTGACACAGGCATCAAAGTGACTCCAAGATGAAGTGAACATAGCTGCTATGCAAGGTCAACCACTTCCTTTCTATCTTTGACTTAAAGAGACCCTGTTTGCTATTACTTATGTCAACCTCATATTCTTACTGGCACACTCTTGACAGCATCAAGATTTCAGACATCTTAAGACAAAGCAGGTAAACCTAAAGCAATCAGAGACAACATATTTCAGTTGAATGTTCTTTGGAACTACCCTGTTACCTGAAAGACCCTCCTAATTTGTGTGACAACTGGTGAGCCCCCTTACCCATCACCTAAGAAACATACAGCTCTTCTCTTTTGCTCTCTCTCTCATCCCCTGCTCCCCTCTCTCCAGTATCATTGATGGATTTGCACTGACTTATACACATTCTCTCCCTCACCATCCTCTTTGTCACCAAAAGTACATTTGTTGATTATTGCTTACATGGGCTTCCCAGATGGTGCTAGTGGAAAAGAACTCACCAGCCAAAGCTGGAGACACGAGGGATGCAGATTTGATCCATAAGTTGGGAAGATTCCCTGGAGTAGGAAATAGCAACCCGCTCCAGTATTCTTGCCTGGAAAAGTCCGTGGACAAGAGACAAAATTCCATGGAGGAGCCTGGCAGGCTACCATCTGTGGGGCCACAAAGAGTTGGACATGACTGAGCTACTGAGCACACACATACACGCACACACATTTAGACATTTAGGTAACAATAAAATAATAGAATATCTTCCCACACAGCATGTTTACTTACCACTTGTATACTTTTCAGAAACAGAACCAATTTGATTTATTTTACAGACATTTTTGTTAAATAAGAAGAGACTTCATATTAGACTCATCAGTTACAGTCCTCACAGTTGATGTCAGAGTAGAAAATTTAAAAGAGACCATTTCTGCTATGAGAAATCTAAATAAAATGTCCAAAAGAAAATTGTTCTCAAAAGTACTATTTTGAGTGGGAATTATTAGAAATAAAACACTTTAGAAAATAACCAAAATCATGGGTGCAACTGTGACTTAGGAAGCAAAGTGAAGCTGATGACCACATGCATCACATGGGCTGGGCTGACCCCTCAGCAGCCTCAGGTCTGCTCCCCAGGGACCAAAGCCACTGGCTGACTCAGGCCCCAACTCGTGGTTCTCGTGGCACCCCTCTACTTCCTGCTCTAAAGTCAGGACATTCTTATCCAGAGGAGCACAGGGGGTGATGGCAAAGTTGTGTGGTCTCTGGACAAACAACACAGATATACTGGCCCTTCCTAATCTTCCTTCTGAGCTAGACATTGCCCTGGAGTGTGTATATGAGTCCTGGCTGAAATTTACTTTCCCGCTTTAATGTTTGCTGCCGGCCCCACTTCCAGCCACAGAGATGGAACTAGCTTTCCTCTTCTCTAAGAAGAGACCAAATACAAGAATGGGCACACAATTCTTTGACTTGATTTTTTGTTGAATTTGCAAGTGATGATCACCCATATGGTATCCAGTTGAAATAGTAAAGTCACCAATGATGAGGGGCAAGAATGGCCCAGATGGAAAACTCCTCTGATTTTGAGCTTGATAAATATAGCGCAAACAGATCAGTTTCTCAGGAGACATCTGAAAGTTGCAAGTCTGAGATATCCAGATAAACACCTCCAATAGCAAGCAATGCCCCCAGAATATCAAAACTCACTTCCTTAGCTAAGCAGCTTTTCCAGGCCAGAATTCAGGGAGTAAAGGGGCAGGAGCTACCAGTCTAGCCCATGGCTTCTGGTGGAGAAGAAATATTACTGAAATAAAACTGAAATATTACTGTGGGCACATAGAGGCTTGGATATCAAAAATAAATGAAGATATGGATGATTCCTGTGATTTTTTTTTACATGAAGGAGAATCACTCTATTTAATTTAATTGAGATTAAACAGGAACTGTAACGCAACTGTTTTTTGTTTCATTTTTCTAATAGGCAAACAGCCTTTTCCCTCTTGATTTTAAAAAGGATGCACTGCGGAGTATTTAAACAATACAAAATTTAAAAGAAATGAAAATCACCCGGAGATCCGCCCGCAGAGATGACCCATTCTGTCTTGGTGGGAACATCTTTCCAGACATCTTGTCATAAAATTTTACCCATGTATACCCACCCCCACACACATAGATGCGTGCACGCGCACACACACACACACACACACACATGTGTAGACATACATGCATACATACATGCACAAGCACACATACATGCATGCACACATATACACACTTTAAATAAGTGGGCATATATTCACAAGCTATCTTACAGTCTATCAGCACCTTGTATATGTGCGTGTAAAATCAAGCACCTTAAATCATAAATATGGACATGTAGTGTCTGCATTTTATTTCTTTATCAATATGGACTACAATTTAGCCAGTCCCTGAATACTGGTAATACTAGTTTTGTTTTTTATATATTTCAGTCTTCTAAAAAATGCCATCTTTAAACACTTATTCAAATATCTTCTTGGGAAATATCTTGGGAAAATGGAAAAATTCCTATGAAATTGGGACATTTCTTTGGAATTGGGAAAATTCCTATTGAACTGATGGGTTAAAGGGTAGCCCAATTTTTTTAAAATCTTGTTACATAGTGCCAAACTGGAGATGAACTGGGACATCAGGAAATCATTGACCTTGAACTTTCCTTCCCAATCTGAGGAAGCTCTACACAAAACCTCTCCTTAGGGTCTGTCCATAAACAGGCAACAAAGGCATGACCAAGTTTCTAGCTGTTTCCCTGCTAGGTTGGAGACCAGGTCTCACTGGAGTGAAGGCATAAAATTCTCATAAAACTCTCTTGAGCCCCTTCTGCTCCACAGTGAAGATGGACCCTGGCTGGGAGCTCTTCACGTCTCCTGCGCCCAGACAATAGTTCCTTCCAAACTGCACACCCAGGAGGAGACTCATCACAATTGTCACCATTGATTACTATGGGTGTCCTGTGCTCCAAGTCAGCAGATCTGTGTAAAGACTTAAGGCAAGGATTCGTAGTAAAAGATCAGGAGTCTTCCTCTTGCTTTGGGGCAGATCAGTGGGTCTCAGCTGGTGAAGGGACAGAGTGATTTTGCTCCCCCTCCAGGGAAGATTTAGCAATGTCTAGAGATATTTTGGCAACCCACTCCAGTGTTCTTGCCTGGAGAATCCAACGGATGGTGGAGCCTAATGGGCTGCCGTCTGTGGGGTCG
>SJYC01144687.1:0-27248 GCA_006408675.1 Madoqua kirkii | reverse complement strand
GAGGTGATTAAAAAGCCCTGTAATACATTACCTGGGCTATGTGAAGCTTGGAGGGTATGCAATTAAAGAGAGAAAAAAATAATAACTAAAGCATGCTTAATCAGTAAAGGAAGTTTACAAATGGAAAGGTTTTAACAAGCTGTTGCTTTATTTGTGGTTCTGTAAAGGAGTCTCAGGAATCTCTGCTGGTCACCAGCCTGTGTTCACCCTGTGGGGGACAGTTTGAATACATCTGCTTCAGCATGCAAGTTCTTTGGCCAAGCAGCCTGTAGGGCCTTAAACTGCCACTAGCTCCCTCTTGCAAGCTCATGCCCTAGACAGCAGCCACAGAGTCACAAGCAAATGTAAGTTCTGATGATTTCCCAACAGCCTGTGAAGTCAAAATGCCATGTGCCATATCAGTAAGCAAAGGACGTTGCGGCCATCAAGCCATCATATTATGGCTGACCCTCTGCCCCAAGGGAACTCAGGATAGAGACAGGATGTGCCCCCGCCTCATCTATTAATAGCAGTCAGCTATGGCAGCCATCTCCCGATGGTACTCCCAGAGGAGACTCAGGATGAGAAAACAAGGCTATGTGAAGCTTGGAGGGTATGCAATTAAAGAGAGAAAAAAATAATAACTAAAGCACGCTTAATCAGTAAAGGGAGTTTACAAATGGAAAGGTTTTAACAAGCTGTTGCTTTATCTGTTGTTCTGTAAAGGAGTCTCAAGAATCTCTGCTGGTCACCAGCCTGTGTTCACCCTGTGGGGGACAGTTTGAATACATCCGCTTCAGCATGCATGTTCTTTGGCCAAGCAGCCTGTAGGGCCTTAAACTGCCACTAGCCCCCTCTTGCAAGCTCATGCCCCAGACAGCAGCCACAGAGTCACAAGCAAATGTAAGTTCTGATAATTTCCCAACAGCCTGTGAAGTCAAAATGCCATGTGCCATATCAGTAAGCAAAGGACATTGGGGCCATCAAGCCATCATATTATGGCTGACCCTCTGCCCCGAGGGAACTCAGGACAGAGGCAGGATGTGCCCCCGCCTCATCTATTAATAGCAGTCAGCCACAGCAGCCACCTCCCGATGGTACTCTCAGAGGAGACTTAGGATGAGAAAACGCAGGATCCCAACCACTCCATAGCTGACATGCATATCAAAGAGAAGATTTCAATGAGCCCAGAATTTGCATCCTCCCATATATAGAAAAGTGCTCATTTTATTCACTTGAGACTTCTGGTCTTCTTTAATTAGCAGTAATCTTTTGATGTCCCAACTGCTTGGTCTCCGTTGCAAAGATTCCTGTATCTCCTGGCTTCCAACCCAGCCCCCTTGCCTCTTTGGAGCAGTCTCAGAATCTCTCAGCATCTCTGAAATGCAGTGTCTTGGTCTTAAATTCTGTTTTCTCCACTGAATAAAGCATAACTCTAAACTTTCAAGTTGTACATTTTTTTCTGTCAACAAGCCTTGTGACCAACAGTTTCTCCTCCTCCAAGGTCTCCCCCTTGTGGGACCCTTAGATAAGACACCCCACTCCCACACAAAACCTGCAACACCTCAGCTCTTTTGGTTTGAATTGACCAATTCACCCTTAAACTGGAAACCCCAAAGCACTCTACCTACAGACCCTAATAAAGGCATGTGGCCCAGGGCCCACCTGTCTCTCTGACTGCACCCTGCCTTGCCCTCCCTATGGCTCCTTAAGGCTTGATTGAAGTTCCTCCTCTAGGACCTGTGAGTAACAGCCTTCTCTGTTTTAATTCTTTTGTGATCTTTTGTTGAACAGTGACTCACAGTTAACACCCCAAATACTGATTTTTTTACTTTATTTTTTTAACTTTTTATTTTATATCGGAATATAGTTGATTAACAATGCTGTGTTAGTTTCAGGTGTGCCACAAAGTGATTCAGCTATAATATACATGCATCCAAAGTGAAGTGAAAGGTGCTTAGTTGTGTCCAACTCTGCAACCTCAAGGACTGCAGTCTACCAGGCTCTTCTGTCCCTGGGGACTCTCTAAGCAAGACTCCTAGAGTGTGTAGCCATTCCCTTCTCCACTGGATCTTCCTGACCCACGGATCAAACCTGGGTCTCCTACATTGTAGGCAGATTCTTTGCCATCTGAGCCACCAGGGAGACCCTGACGCATCTATTCTCTTTCAAATTTGTTTCCCTTTTAGGTTGCTACATAAGCAGAGTTCCCTGTTCTATATAGTAGGTCCTTGGTTATCCATTTTAAATATAGTTGTGTGTACATGTCCATCCCAAACTTCCTAACTATCCCTTCCCCTCACCCTTCCCCACTGGCAACCGCAAGTTCATTCTCTCAGTCTATAAGTCTGTTTCTGTTAACAAATGCTAATTTAACAAAGTCATAATATCCCAGCTGATACAAAGAAAGCTCAGGAATGAGAAAAATAATACCAAGATTTGTCCTGGGGCAGTAATTCTTAAGTGATGACCCAGTCAAAGTTGAAGAAAGGAGTGAATAAAGTGGAAGCAGGTGCAGCAGCCTTGGAGAATCCAGCCCCAGCATGGGAGAGGGCAGGGCAGGCTGAGTGGGACAGAAATGCCCTTCCCAACCTCAGTAAAGCAGATTCACCTTGATGAACCAAAAATGAACTACTGAGATCAAAGTGATGGCCTCTTCCACTTGCATAAGCACTTTCCAAGGATGCCAGAGGGGCCCTAACAATGCCCTTACATAGTTGTGTATGTTTGTTAAGTTCACAAAGCTGAGATGTTTTAACTGCAATTGGTTAGGAATACTGCCTCTTTCCACACCAACCTGCTTACCAATGCAGGAGTCACAGATGATATGGGTTCAATTCCTGGGTCATAAAGACTCCCTGGAGGAGGAAATGGCAACCCACTCCAGTATTCTCACCTGGGAAACACCATGGACAGAGGACCCTGGAGGGCTACAGGCCATGGGGTCACAAAGAGTAGGACACAGCTAAGCAACTGAGTATTCACGCATTCTTTCCACACCAACTTTCCCTCCATCACAACCCACTCCAGTATTCTTACCTGGAGAATTCCCATGGAGAGAGGAACCTGGTCAGCTACAGTCCACAGGGTCGCAGAGTTGGGCACGACTGACTGACTAAGCACAGCACAGCAAGGTGGCATTAGAGGAGACAGCTAAAACAAAGCTGAATTGGTAATACATGTAACTTGGGTTGAGTGGGATGTATTTATGCTATTCACCATCATTTTGAGCTATGCTGAAGTTATTCCTAGCCATCCATGTGTAAAAATGGCTTTCAGGAATAATTCTATCATCCACTGGAAGAATTCACTGAACACTGTGACACGGGGGGGTGGGTCCAGAAGTCATATATTGTGGTAGGAATCTGTCCAACAATGGTGCAGACACAGTGGAGGAGAAACAAGTCTTGAAAGGCTCACAGACAGAAGCTAGTCTGGAAAATTTTTCCAATCGTCAAACGCGTCAAGTGTTAAAGATGTTCATTCACTTCATCCTCTGATCAAAATAAAAGTTCTCTCTTTCAAGAATATATTCAATATTTTAGAGTGCAAAATTATAATGTACCATAGATTTTTTTTTCTCTCTTTTTGGAAAAGGAGAACATCAGGTTTGATTTCTGATTGTACTAGTCCCCTCAGCCCCTTTGTGAGGATGCAAATTACAGAAATGTGTGTGCAGTAGCCTTGAAGATGAGGGTTACAGATATGAACCCAGAGCCTCCTGAAACCAAGGAGAACTCTGCTCCCCCCAAAACCCGCCTATGTCTTTTGACTCTTCTTTGTAGAAGGTCAAGTCTCCCAGGTCTCCTTGACTCGCAAAAGAAAAAGCTCAAGCAGTTAGTGACTAGGACAAGAGAGTTATAGAACCTTTCAGTGTCTATTACACATTTCTGAGTTGTTTCATAGATATTGTAACTGTTTCCAGAAGGAAAAGGCTGACTGCATGATGACCAGACCGTAGCCATGACATAAATCGCTACTTCTTGAATAGTACTGAATCTGTGGCTAGCACAATTGCAAGAATTTGGCTTTAAGAAAATGGGATTAACACTGCTGCTCATAATAATCTGTATCTTTGGGGCATCAAAGTAATTATAGCTTACTTCTGCCCAGGCAACTAAAATTGTTGGTAAAGAGATGCTACAGACCCACAGGTTGACATCTTCTATTCTAAGACTATGGTGCCCTATGTCAGCATGAAAAAGTTGCAGAAGACAAACTTTCCCCTATAATCCCATAGAAATGGAATGATGTCTGGCAGTGAGGATGTTAAACAGCTCTTTGCAGGAAAGTGCTCTCTGTAGGAAGCCCCTTGTGTCTTGTCATTCTAGCAAAACTATATTATAATTTACCTTCAGCCCAAGCTCACCTTTCAAATCTTTTGCTCAAAGTCTTGTCTAATATATTGATGTTTTTCCCTAGATCAAAGAAGTATTAATAGAAATGAAGAATAAGAAATTAACAGACGACCAGAACTTTTCCCCAGCTTCCCTTTCAGTAATCTCATGAGCAAACTGGGTGAATGAGATAACATCTAAAGAAAAATCAGAGACTTCCTTAACAGGGGTTAAGACTCTGTGCTTCCGCTGGTAGGGGTACCGGTTCGATCCCTGATCAGTAAATAAGATCCCACATGCCTTGTGGTGAGGTCAAAAGAAGATGAAGGAAAGAAGGAAAGAAAAGTTACAAGGAGTTGACAAGTCTGCATGCAATGGGAAATGACAACAAATATGACCTTCTCCATCTCAATGACTGACTGAAAATATTTCCTCTTTTTCTCGTTAAAAACTTCCATGGCCAAGCAGAATCTTCAGAGTTGGTTCTGGGACACGAGACCGCCTTATCCCCAGATTGCCCACCTCCTGAATAAAGCAACCTTTCTCTTTCCACCAGTACTTGTCTCTCTTTCTTAACAGCAAGCAGCCAAATCTGAGCTCAGTAATACTAGCAGTGCATGGAATATCAAAGATGCACAACACATTTAATGAGTGGATGAATGAATGGATGGATGATTGAATGATGGCCTAGCATGGTTAGAGAGTCTTCCTGAGAGAGGTAAGAAGTCAACGAAATGTAAGACAACTACGGAAAAGAGCCGAGTGAGTGAGGTAGAGTAAGGAAGCCAGCTCTCTGAAGAGGACTATGGAACAATGGGAGCTTTTGCTGGGTAGGAGGTATGGTCAGACACTGGAAGTCCTTGGGAGCCAGAGGGGTTTGACTTTGAAGCTGTAAATAACAGGAAGCCATTATTGGTTTCAGAGTAGGGTAGTGGTATGATGACAGGTGTTTTCCAGAAATTATCCTGACAGTGGAACCCAAAATAGATGTGACTGGGATCAATAAGATAGGAGGAAGCACTGTCGTAATCCATGTACACAAAATAGGCCTGAATTCGGGTTCTGGGAATGGGAAGAAAAGGGAAATCTTAAAGGGAAGACTCATGGGACTTCCCTGGAGGTCCAGAGGTTAGGACTTCGCCTTCTAGTGCAAGGGTTCGGGCTCATACCTGGTCGGGGAGCTAGGATCCAAAAGAACAAATAATGAAACCAAAGCAATGTTACAATGAATTCGATAAAGGCTTTAAAAATGATCCACATCAATAAAGTCTTTAAAAAGAGAGAGAGAGAGAAGACTCATAGCACAAACAATCTCAAATTAATATTAAAATCTCTACAGTGTCATAAGCTATTTCTTGAAATTAGCTATGGACATACAGATAACTATTAATAATGTCATGGCTTTAAGTTCTCAGATGAGCAGCTTGACACCATAGACTCTATGATTGTGCAATATGGCCAAGAAAAAGCTCTCAAGACATCTTGGTAAAGAAAATCTCCATGAAGCTAGCTTGTCTGCATTCACAGTCAGCTGCTGCTACTGTTGCTCCCTGCAGCTACTCCACAGCATGTGACATCCTGAATGAGTCTCCACCAGAAATCCAGTGGGTGTTGATACCCATTTTAGGGGCTGCTGTCTGGCAGCGGAAATGCATATTCTCCCTCCCTGAGGGTAGTGGGTGGGTTCCGGAACCCTCATTCACATGAGTCCCCCTGGACCTCTCCAAAGGAACTTCAAGATAATTAATTAAATTAGTGCCTTTCAGTCCTCTTGATTACACAGTGAGCCGTCTCTAGTGGTTTTCCTCCTTTGGAGAATCATCCCACTCAGTGGGGAACTGTACAGTTTTCCCGTTTCTCCAGGTCTTCAGGCAGGAGAAAGCAAGTCCAAACAGAGAGCAAACGAACCATTCATAACTTTTGACAATATGGGAGGAAATTGCTGTGCCTAAATGAATTTGCATTGTTTATCCCTCATCCTTACTCTGCTATTTCATGCTGCAGGATCTACTTGTTACCCAGAAAGTTAAAAGTTTGGCAATGTCCCCTGTGAGCAGTATTCAGGGTCAGTTTGTGCTTTGACTCACCACGGTTCTCTTCCTTTTTATTTCTGCTGTATCATGTGTCATATGGGATCTTAGTTCCCCAGCCGGGGATTGAACCCATGGCCCTTGACTTGGGAGCTCAGAGTCTCAACCACTGGACCACCAAGGAAATCCCAGGATCTTCTTCTTAAAGGCCGATGAGATTTGTCAGGCCAAGACTTAAACTGGGGAGGTGAGTCACAGGTCTTCTCTTAAGGGCTGAATTTTTATCTGTTTCACTGGCCCAGGTTGGTTGAACCCTGTTCTCCAGAATACTATGCTTCCTCTTCCTTCAGAAGAAGCCCTGACCTTAGCACTTAACCCACAAGCCCATTTGAATCAAATTAAACTTTTAGATACTAATAAATCACTACAGAATTGTGGCCAAAAACCAGGCAAGAAAATGTTTAAAGAATGCAAAATCCAATGAGAATGGAAAATCTGACAACCTAGGTGAGGAAGTACAAAATTCAGTGAACTACTCTAATCATCCAGACAAATGACTAGAGACCACCCAATTGGGGGTGAGAAGAGTTCAAGACTTCCTCCTATCCAACACAGGCAATAAAGCATTGAAAGAGAGGATAAAAATTGGATAAAGATGAAACTTGAGAGCACGTGGGTACTTTCGTGCTTAGCAGACAATCTGCAACCAAAAGGAAGGAGTTTGCAGATTTTTCTGTGACTGAGTTGGATTTTATAAAAAATAAGTATTCCATTCACATCTCTGGAGAATTATGTCCATTTTGTGGTCCTAGACACCTCTGCTGCCCTCGCCCACTTGATAGATAAGATTAATCTTCTCCCTTTATCAGAGATATGACTTTAAAACCATAGGAAGACATAAAAATAGACAAAGATAGTGAAGTATATAAACTTTGTTTCAATACCATTTGTCAAATTTAGGAATGTTTTGTATAAGCATAAAGATAGTCATATATTTTCTTATTGAAATAATGTCAATCTCAATTGAACGTCAATTGAAATAAATTTAAATTTAATTTACTTGTGATAGATAACTTTAGTCTTCTCCCCATTCCTGGCACAGAACTCCTAAAATCCTTGAAATTTCCCAAGTGAAGAAAGTTATAAAGGTGTCTTTTGTTATGTTAATGAGGTAATTCTTGGAAAGCCCCAGATAACCTAAGTATGGGGACCAATTGCTAGGAGAACCAACCTTGTAATTAAAGTGTTGGAACTTTCAGCCCTTCCAGACCTCTAGGGAGGGAAGAGGGGATGGAAATTAAATTCAATAGCCAATGGCCTACAAAATGAAGCCTCCATTAAAAAAACCCTGAACTACAGGATTCAGAGAGCTTCTGAGTTGGGGAATAAATGGAGATGAGAGACTGGTGCTGTTGGGGAGGACATGGTGCTCCCTGCCCGTCTCCATACCTCTCCATACATATGTCTTCCATCTGGTTATTCCTGAGTTATAACCTTTTATGATAAATCAGTATATCATCTAGTAGCTAAATGTTTTTCTGGGTTGTGTAAGCCATGGGCTTCCCCGATGGCTTGGGGGTAATGAATCCACCTGCCAATACAGGAGTGGCAGGAGACACAAGTTCAATCCCTGGGTCAGGAAGATCCCCTGAGAAGGAAATGGCAAGCCATTCCAGTATTCTTGCCTAAAGAATCCCATGGACAGAGGAGCCTGACGGACTACAGTCCATTAAGTAACAAAGTGTAGGACGTGACTGAGCGCACAGGCACATAAGCCATCCTAGCAAATTCACTGAACCCAAGGAAAGGGTGGTGGAAACCTGAAACTTACAGCTGGCAGATCAGAAGCACAGGTGATAACGTGGACTTGTGATTGGATCTAAAGCTGGGAGAAGGCAGTCTTGTGGGGCTGAGTCCTTAACTCGTGGGGTTTGATGCTGTCTCCAGATAGTTTCAGAACTGAATTAAATTGTATAACATTCACTCAGTGTCTACTGAGAATCAGAGACTTGCTTGGTGGTACTGGAAAAGCATACACACACACACCAAACTTGCGCGTTTCACGTTAAAGGTGTAAGGAAGTATCTCTGTAAACATTTTGAATGTTTAACAAAACTCAGTTTATGACACTTATAAACATGAATTATCTCACTCACAAAAGCTGTCCTGAAGTTAAAGAGAACTTGTTTTCTAGATGTGTGAATTTGCTCTTTCAAGCACTGGATGTGTTTAAAAGAATCCAATAAATTGCATTTTAATGTACATGAAGATATTTAAAAGATGTAAGTAAATTAGCTTTGTAAATGGGGTTAACTGTTTAGAGAAAATCAGACTGTTAAACATCAATTTATTAAATATTACTAATGTACATAAAAAGGTAATTATTCTTATTCTTACATAAGTAGTTTATAAATTTATAGGTAAAATAGCAAGTGTTGTAAGTTGAACTTAAATCCTTAAGAAAAATAGGTTTCTTTTTATTTTGTGACTTTAAATAAACTGTGTTAACTTTAAAACCACTTAACTGCAGTCTTTTCTCCACACACACACACACATTCCCTGGGCAATGTTAAAAAAACAACTTTGAAAACTTTGGAAAACACATGTCAATGCTTTCATGGAGTCCACCAACTCTCATCTCATCAAGAAGTGTCCCACATCTGGCCTAGCTTCTTTCCCTGCTAGGCGATCAGACTTTCAGGCTGGGTAAGACTAATTCCTTTTGAAAAGCAAGTATGTCCAACATTGAACACTTATTACTCTATATCTGGATCTTTATGGGCAAGAGAAAGAAACAGATTTTCCAAGTTAAGGACTAGACTGGCTTATGTGGGACTGAAACATTTAGCACACTATTTTAAACAAATAAGATAAAAATTTCAAGAATGCAAAATCATTTTAACCCACGCCTACTTTCTAAACAGTTTAAATATTTATGAGAAGCAAAATCTATGTGTAGGGCATCTAATGGAGTTGGGGACTTGAATACCTTTCTTGTTTTCTCCATAAACTGGGAAAGTGTTGCTTTTCTGTTAGAAATGCTCTGCCTATCAGTCTATATGAAAAAATGCCTTTCAGTTATTAAAACAAAGCAGTTTGTGAAAAACTAGATTTCTGTCTTTGAGGTGACTGACATCATGATTAAATGTAATAGTGTTCTGAGTTTTCACACCCCTCCAGAACTTAAGTCTAGAATTTCAGAAATGTTAACTGTTGTTTTCATGTGTGTCTTTTGCTTATTATTTGTAGACAATATTTGCTATTTCTCCTGGGTCTGATGTATAATAATAGTAAAATTTTTAAAAAGAAGTGTGTTCCTTTAGGGGCAATGTTGGTGCCCTCTGTTCCACTTGACCATAATAAACCCCAGAAGGTGAGAAGCCATATCTGTTTTGCTTATCATTGTATATCCCCATAATTATCCCTTCAGCATGAGATGTCACATTAAGAAGTGACTTAAATATTTAATGAAATGAATGAGGGTTGGTGGGTGTGCAGGCTGCCTGCCCCTTCCCCAGACTGTGTCTAGACAGAAGCTTTTGTGTCTTGCCCTCCTTGCTTCACTCTCCAGGATCTGAAATCCTTTGACTTTAGACTACTTACTTGATATGACCCTCTATGGATCTAGATACATCGTTGCTCCAGTCTTACCTGGGTTGAGATCTCCTGTCTGACAATGAGGTTCTCCCACAAATGTACAGACACCAAGGACTGAAACACCAAAGAGGGAAGGGAGCAGTGGGGTGAACTGGGAGATTGGAATTGACATATATATATATATATACTATTGATAGTATGTATAAAAAAATAACTAACGAGAACCTACTCTATAGCTCAGGAAATTCTACTCAATGCACTGTGGTGACCTAAATGGAAAGGAAATATAAAAAAAAAAGAGGGGATGTCAGACACAACTGAGGCAACTTAGCACATATGTATACATTTGGTCTTCCCTGGTGATTTAGATGGTAAAGAATCCACCCGCAATGTTGGAGACCTGGGTTCAGTCCCTGGGTCAGGAAGACTCCCCAGAGGAGGGCATAGCAACCCACTCCAGTATTCTTGCCTGGAGAATCCCATAGACAGAAGAGCCTGGTGGGCTATGGTCTGTAGGGTCACAAAGAGTCAGGCACAACTGAAGTGACTCAGCACACCCACACATATGTATATGTATAACTGATTCACTTTGCAGTACAATAGAAACTAACACAACATTATATAGCAATTATACTCCAATAAAAATTAATTTTAAAAAAGAAAAATAATTTTTCACAATGATAATATGTAAGAAATCATAATATTGGGGCTATACTGACTTAAATATATTATTGAAAAAGGCATAGCAACCCACTCCAGTATTCTTGCCTGGAGAATCCCATAGACAGAAGAGCCTGGTGGGCTATGGTCTGTAGGGTCACAAAGAGTCAGGCACAACTGAAGTGACTCAGCACACCCACACATATGTATATGTATAACTGATTCACTTTGCAGTACAATAGAAACTAACACAACATTATATAGCAATTATACTCCAATAAAAATTAATTTTAAAAAAGAAAAATAATTTTTCACAATGATAATATGTAAGAAATCATAATATTGGGGCTATACTGACTTAAATATATTATTGAAAAAATTTTTTTAAAAATTGAGTTCTCCCACTGTTGGTCCCATTTCCATGACTTGCTCTCCAGCTGTAGTCCTGAGCCCTCATCCTATCCCCATGATATATCAATAATGGAACTGACATTTCCTATCTAATGTTCTCCCTTTTGCTTTCTATCTCTTTCTACTTCCCATTGCTCAACATTTTAGGGTCAAGGAAAAAAAGAAGGAGAAATATTAGGAGAGAGTGAAGTCAAAGATGATTGAATCTCATGTCTCTCTTTTTATTCAATGAAAACAAAGGGACTATAGATACCCTTTATCCTTAAAGAAGTTTCTTTCTGTATACCCCTGGCTCCCTCCATGATACCACTTTATTTTGTGAAGGAAAAGGAGTATGTCAAGGCTGCATATTGTCACCCTGCTTATTTAACTTATATGCAGAGTACATTATGAGAAACACTGGGCTGGAAGAAGCACAAGCTGGAATCAAGATTGCCAGGAGAAATATCAATAAACTCAGATATGCAGATGACACCACCCTTATGGCAAAAAGTGAAGAGGACCTAAAAAGCCTCTTGATGAAAGTGAAAGAGGAGAGTGAAAAAGTTGACTTCAAGCTCAACATTCAGAAAACTAAGATCATGGCATCTGGTCCCATCACATCATGGGAAATAGATGGGGAAACAGTGGAAACAGTGTCAGACTTTATTTTGGGGGGCTCCAAAATCACTGCAGATGGTGACTGCAGCCATGAAATTAAAAGACGCTTACTCCTTGGAAGAAAAGTTATGACCAACCTAGATAGCACATTCAAAAGCAGAGACATTACTTTGGCAACAAATGTCCATCCAGTCAAGGCTATGGTTTTTCCAGTGGTCATGTATGGATGTGAGAGTTGGACTGTGAAGAAGGCTGAGTGCCGAAAAATTGATGCTTTTGAACTATGGTGTTGGAAAAGACTCTTGAGAGTCCCTTGGACTGCAAGGAGATCCAACCAGTCCATTGTAAAGGAGATCAGTCCTGGGTGTTTATGGGAAGGACTGATGCTAAAGCTGAAACTCCAACACTTTGGCCACCTCATGTGAAGAGTTGACTCATTGGAAAAGACTCTGATGCTGGGAAAGATTGAGGGCAGGAGGAGAAGGGGACGACAGGATGAAATGACTGGATGGCATCACTGACTTGATGGACATGAGTTTGAGTGAACTCTGGGTGTTTGTGATGGACAAGGAGGCTTGGCGTGCTGCAATTCATGAGGTCACAAAGAATTGGACACGACTGAGTGACTGAACTGAACTGAACTGAGGTATTGCTATTTTTTAATGCTATTGTAAATAGTATCATTTTCAAGTTGTTTCAAGTATCTAGAAATAAAATTTTTATATATTTACCATATATTTAGCAATAGTGTTAAATATATTAATTTGCTTAGCTCCTTTTAGCTTTTCTATATTAACAGACATGTTGCCTGTGAATAATGGCAATTTCCTTCTTTGTTTCCAATTTTAATGTCTTTTTTCTTCTTTTTTTCTTGCCATATGCATTGTCTAGAGCCTCCAAAACAATGTTGAATAGAACTGGAGTTAGCAGACATCCTCATCCAATCCTAATCTCAAAGGGAAAGCTTTTAACATTTCACCTTAAGCATGATGCATGCTGTAGGGTTTTTGAGGACATTCTTATCATATTAAGGAAGTTCCCATCCATTTCTAGTTGTTAAGAATTTTTCCCATGAATGACTATCGAGTTTAATCAAAGATTTTTAAAAAATCCATCGATAGGTTCACAATTTTTCTTTTTTCTGTTAACGTTAATTTTCACATATGAAATAAAATTACTTTTTAGGAAAACCCCCACAACTTAGTTGTGATATATTGTTCTGTTTATGTACTGATTGCTTTGCCTTGCTAATATTTTGTTTAAGAAAGAGATCAATCTGTAAATTTCCTTTTAAAAAATGTTTTATCAGGTTTTGGTTTCAAGGTCATGCTGGCCTCATAAGACAGATTAAAGAGTGTTTCTCTCTCCCCCTTTTCCCTCTGCTTTCAGGAAGAGTTTGGTTAATATTGGCATTATGTCTTTGTTAAATGTTTAGATGAACTCACCGGTGAGCCAGGTTGGCCTGGAGTTTTCTTTGTTGGAAAATTTAAAATTGTGAATTCAATTTCTTAATAGTTATAAGCTATTCAGATTTTCTATTTCTTTTTGTGATTCAGAATATGGGTTTTCCAAGGAAATTGTCCTCTTTGTCTTAATTTTAAAACTCTTTTTGGCACACATTTGTTTATAATATCCTCTTTGACCTTTTGGATGTCTATAAGAGCTTGTTATGAGCTAAATTCTGTCTCTTCCTCCCTCTCCAAATTCATATATAAAAGTCTACCTCGTAATACCTCAGAATGTGACTGTATTTGGAGATAGGGCCTTTTAAGTTCAGTTCAGTTGCTCAGTCGTGTCCAACTTTTTGCAACCCCATCAGCAGCACACCAGGCCTCCCTGTCCATCACCAACTCCTGGAGTTCACTCAGACTCACGTCCATCAAGTCAGTGATGCCATCCAGCCATCTCATCTTCTGTTGTCCCCTTCTCCTCCTGCCCCCAATCTCTCCCAGCATCAGAGTCTTTTCCAATGAGTCGACTCTTCACATGAGGTGGGCAAAGTATTGGAGTTTAAGCTTCAGCATCATTCCTTCCAAAGAAATCCCAGGGCTGATCTCCTTCAGAATGGACTGGTTGGATCTCCTTGCAGTCCAAGGGACTCTCAAGAGTCTTCTCCAACACCACAGTTCAAAAGCATCAGCTCTTCAGCACTCAGCTTTCTTCACAGTCCAACTCTCACATCCATACATGATCACTGGAAAAACCATAGCCTTGACTAGACGGACCTTTGTTGGCAAAGTAATATCTCTGCTTCTGAATACGCTATCTAGGTTGGCCATAACTTTCCTTCCAAGGAGTAAGTGTCTTTTAATTTCCTGGTTGCAGTCAACATCTGCAGTGATTTTGGAGCCCAAGAAAATAAAGTCTGACACTGTTTCCATTGCTTCCCCATCTATTTGCCATGCAGTGATGGGACCAGATGCCATGATCTTAGTTTTCTGAATATTGAGCTTTAAGCCAACTTTTTCACGCTCCTCTTTCACTTTCATCAAGAGGCTTTTTAGCTCCTCTTCACTTTCTGCCATAAGGGTGGTGTCATCTGCATATCTGAGTTTATTGATATTTCTCCTGGCAATCTTGATTCCAGCTTGTGCTTCTTCCAGCCCAGTGTTTCTCATGATGTACTCTGCATATAAGTTAAATAAGCAGGGTGACAATATGCAGCCTTGACATACAAAAATAAAGTCTGACACTGTTTCCCCATCTATTTGCCATGAAGTGATGGGACCAGATGCCATGATCTTAGTTTTCTGAATGTTGAGCTTTAAGCCAACTTTTTCACTTTCCTCTTTCACTTTCATCAAGAGGCTTTTTAGTTCCTCTTCACTTTCTGCCATATGTCATCTGCATATCTGAGGTTATTAATATTTCTCCCGGCAATCTTGATTCCAGCTTGTGCTTCTTCCAGCCCAGTGTTTCTCATGATGTACTCTGCATATAAGTTAAATAAGCAGGGTGACAATATACAGCCTTGACATACTCCTTTTCCTATTTGGAACCAGTCTGTTGTTCCATGTCCAGTTCTAACTGTTGCTTTCTGACATGCATACAGATTTTTCAAGAGGCAGGTTAGGTGGTCTGGTATTCCCATCTCTTTCAGAATTTTCCAGTTTATTGTGATCCACACGGTCAAAGGCTTTGGCATAATCAATAAAGCAGAAGTAGATGTTTTTCTGGAACTCTCTTGCTTTTTCCATGATCCAGCATATGTTGGCAATTTGATCTCTGGTTCCTCTGCCTTTTCTAAAACCAGCTTGAACATCAGGGAGTTCACGGTTCACGTATTGCTGAAGCCTGGCTTGGAGAATTTTGAGCATTACTTTACTAGCATGTGAGATGAGTGCAATTGTGCAGTAGTTTGAGCATTCTTTGGCATTGCCTTTCTTTGGAATTGGAATGAAAACTGACATAACAATGGTTCGATATTATTCAAAATGCTTTTACCAAATTCCTCTATTTTTTTTACAATCATGTAGTTATTTACTTAGGCTTAGTAAAAATTCATTCTCTTTCCTATAAGGTTTAACTGGATAAATCAAATTTGCAACAGTAAGACTCAAATGTCATTTAATTACATATGACAAGCTGCTACTAAGACCAAAGACTGTACTTTACAGGTTGAAGGGAGATGCATGCAAACAGCAATATGCTAGTAAATATTTAACATCCAGCTCACCAAAGGAATTAAAAAAGCATTTGCTGATATCTGTGGTATAAACACTTCCATCACGGCCAGTTTTAACATGACACATGGAGCTGGAAAGAGACATGCAATAACACACCATTATACAGTATTTTCACCACAGATGAGTGGATAAAGAAGTTGTGGTACATGTTCAATATCTTATAATAAATTATAATGGAAAAGAATATGAAAAAGATTACATATATATTATTACGTTTGTATAACTGAATCACTTTTCTGTATACCAGAAACTAACAGAATATTACAAATCAACTACACTTCAATTTTTAAAAATACCTTTCAAAGAGGTCATACAATAATTAGGAAGTGATAAGTTTTGAGTATTTATTACCACTGATTTAAATACAACCCATTTAATTATAAGATACAAAGTTTAATTTCTAATAATGGCCATGTTTAATAAGCAGCTTCCAAAATTCCTATAAATTTAGCAATGAGCTCTCATGAGCCAGCATGAACCAATTCCAGTATACCATTCTCAGGAAACTGTCCTGGAACTTATTCTATGGTTTAAAGAATATGAGCTTTTTAGGTAATAAAGAATTTCCTAGATGGTCAGGAATTTCACAAACCCAAGTGTTGCAGACAGAGAGAGACCCTTCAGTTCAGTTCAGCTCAGTCACTCAGTCGTGTCCAACTCTTTGCAACCCCATGAATCGCAGCATGCCAGGCCTCCCTGTCTATCACCATCTCCCAGAGTTCACTCAGACTCACGTTCATCGAGTCAGTGATGCCATCCAGCCATCTAATCCTGTGTCGTCCCCTTCTCCACCTGCCTCCAATCCCTCCCAGCATCAGAGTCTTTCCCAAGGAGTCAACTCTTCGCATCAGGTGGCCAAAATACTGGAATTTCAGCTTCAGCATCATTCCTTCCAAAGAAATCCCAGGGCTGATCTCCTTCAGAGTGGACTGGTTGGATCTCCTTGCAGTCCAAGGGACTCTCAAGAGTCTTCTCCAACATCAGAGAGAGACCCTTACAGGCTACTAAATAAGTAAACCTCACAGAAAAAATTGGAAGGTCCTTGTTCCTTAGCTCAATAGATGAGCTGATAAAGGCAATAAAATAATTGATACCTAAAAGTAAATTATAACTGTAGAGGAGTTACAAGCTAATTCTTAAACCAGAACTGCTCCAGTTTTATTAATATATAACAAGGATGTCTTTGTATATTAACATCTCTTATATACTATATAAATAAAACAAGTTAAATAAAACAAATCAAATGAGTTACACTGAATCAGTTCATCTCTAAACAATTTATGAGGTCAAATCTGCATGTGAGTGAGACTTGACCATAAAGAATTCCAGAGACAAAATACACACATACACACAAACAAACATACGCACACACAAAACATGGTCACTGTATACACTTCTAGTCCTCAAAATATGAAATCTTGAATATTTCCTATGAGTTGCTGCCTACCTAACAAAAATGTCTCTATACCTAACTTTCCTAATATCAATGTCTGAAGATATATCTTGTCCTTTGTAAATATTAAAGTCATGCAAGAAAACTACTATTTTTCTACCATTAACACACTGACAGTAAACTGTGATTTGCTATTTTTTTTTCCCTTTAAACATCTGCTGCATTTTTTTTACTTGATGAACCTATTTTTCTAAAGCCTAGTGTGCTGATTTGTTCAATTGTGTCCAACTCTCTGTGACCCCATGAACTATAGCCCACCAGGCTCCTCTGCCCATGGATTTTCCAGGTAAAAATACTGGAACGGGCTGCCATTTTCTTCTCCAAGGGATCTTCCAGAACCAGAGATCGAACCTGCATCTCTTGCATCTCCTATATTGGCAGGTGAATTTTTTACCACTGTGCCACCTGGGAAGCCCCTCTAAAGCTTAGAGTCCCTTGCAAACTTCTTAAGTAAAGTTCTTTTCTCTCCTAAATGCTTTTGTCTCTGAGTCTTTGTCTGACAATAACTTGCTTATTTGTCCCTATGTTTTTTGGTCCTACCTACCTATCTAGTCATGGCCATGTGGCGCCTTATCAGACCAAACTTCTCACGGAAAAAAAAAAATAAACTGAGCTAAATATATAAGCAACTATCTGAAGATATTGAAGAGCAACTAAGAACAGGTAGATACTGAAAGGGAGTCAACATTTGGATGAAGAGAAAAGCACTGATGAGTTTCCATTTTTTATGACTTTTTCCCTGAGAGAAGGCTTCAAATTGCAATGTAATGCAGCTAGAATCAAAGAAAAATTCAAAATCTTACTAGCTGGTAAAACCAGAGTCTGAGGGAAACACAGCTACTGGAAAGCAAAGGGAGAAATCCTAAAAAGTAGCAAACCAGGAAAGAGGAGACCTGAATCATGTGTATAAATTCTAGCCAGATCTCTGGGTAGGTTGAAACTATACATGTATGAGGCCAACTTCAAGCAGAAGACTGAAAAAACTGAGCAGAAATTTGAGCCACCATTCACAGCAAGGAAGATAAAGTTTACAGTTTGAATTCAGCCAAGTTAACTGATTACTATTAAAAAAAGAAAAAATACTCTTCATGGGAACATAGCAGAATTCAGAATCTCTATAACATATCATTCACAACATCCAGGACACAGTTCAAAATTACTTAACAGTCAAAGAAAATAGGAAGGCATTACCTATTCTCAGAAAAAAAGAATCAATGAAAGTCAATCCTAAAATGATTCATGTATTGAAATTAGTAGATAAGAGTTATAAAACAATTATTATATCTTAAGTTCAAGGACACAGAGGAGAATATGCTAGTAATGAAAGAAAAACTAAGAAGTATCAACAGGTTACTAGAAGCCATAAAAAAGGTCTAATAATAAATTCTGGAATTTAAAAATATATATTTGAAATGTTAAAATATTACCCATTGGTGGAGAAGGAAATGGCAATTTCCCAGTATTCTTGCCTGGGAAATGCCATGGACAGAGAAGCCTGGTGGACTATAGTCCTTGGAGTCGCAGAAGAGTCAGATATGACTTAGCAACTAAACAACAATAATAACATACCATACTTACAAGTAAATTCCAGATGGATTAAACATTTTAATGTAAAAAGTAAAGGTATAGTATTAGACTAAACTAAAAAATTACTGAATGGGCTTAACAGCAGAATAAAAATAACAAGAAAGAGCCAGTGAACTTGAAGAAAGATTAACAAATTATATATTATTATTAATAATAAGCACAACTAATCTGTACTTAATAATAATAATAAATAATTAATCTGAAGCACAGAAGAAAAAAATAATTGAAATAATTAAGAGAACTTTAGGAACCTGTGGGACATTATCAAAAGATTTGTCATATACAACTAGAGTCCCATAAGGAGAAGAAGAATAAAATAAAGCAGACAAAATACTTCAGGAAATAATAACCAAACATTTCCCATAATTGTTATATCCCCAGCTAGACCATAAGCCCAATGAAAGCAAGGAATTCTGAGTTGTACCTCTTTATTAGTCCACATAGCACCTAACAAAGGCTGCATAGTGAGTTCTCAATTAATACATATTTATACATTCAGCATCAAGAATGATTATTTATTGAGTGCCTGCTGTCTGTAAAGCATGATAAAAGGTGCTAAAGACACAAAGATGCTTTAGTTACAGCCACTGTGCTTAATGAAGAAAATTTTGAAAAGGATAAAAGAGAGAAGCCTCAATTGTTTTGAAGAAGGGTTTCCAATGGCTCCTGTTTTTCATTTTTCCCTAGGCAATTCATCTAACTTGTTTACTGTAATCCCTGCTAAAAGGAGAATCAGTTTAGTTCAGTTGCTCAGTCGTGTCCATCTCTTTGCAACCCCATGAACTGCAGCACGCCAGGCCTCCCTGTCCATCACCAACTCCCGGAGTTCACTCAGACTCACGTCCATTGAATCAGTGATGCCATCCAGCCATCTCATCCTCTGTCGTCCCCTTCTCCTCCTGTCCCCAATCCCTCCCAGCATCAGTCTTTTCTGATGAGTCAACTCTTCGCATGAGGTGGCCAAAGTATTGGGATTTCAGCTTCAACATCATTCCTTCCAATGAACACCCCAGACTGATCTCCTGGAGATCAGAAGGAGAATATAACATTGTAAATCCGGAGTGAGAGGGGTCCTCGCGGAAGACGTCATGGTTATAGCTATTACATTCTGTAATCAAACAGTCCTATTCTCCCCAACTTGGTTCAATTAGGACAAACAGGGGAGGCACTTCTGTACAATTTTCACTAAATTTTTTTACATTTGCCTCTAGCTTTCAGGCAGAACTTATGTCCTCTAGACACTTGGTCAGTAAAGACATATTTTTATACCTCAGCAAAATATGGGAAGAAACAGCTGAGAAAGAAAATTTCTACACTTTGGGAAGAATATGCAGAAATGTGCATACCTCTCCAGAACCTGGAGTGTATAAGATCAAAAGAATTACGTGTGTCTACGTGTGTGTGTGTGACAGAGAAAGAAACAGAGACAGAGAGACAGTGAAACAGAGAGAGAGAGACAAAGTAGGACTCAACATTCCTTTCTCTGTGTGAAAGCTTGAAGCACTTCACTCTGTTTAAAAACTATCCACTAACAGTCTGTGATTCTGAGAGCCAGTCTGTCCACAAATAAACTCAGCAAAACACCACAACAGACATGTATTGGTCTGATGTGCTCATTTCAAGTATGACCATGTATGTAAGCACATGGTTTGGGGCACAAAGCCCAAACCTAGACGCCTGGAACCATGAATTTAGTAAATCCCCTTGAAATGAGCTGCTGGAAATGTCTTGTTTCTGTTAAAAAATAGAACTCACTCATAAAGATATAAGTAGAAATTAGATTTCGGCATGTTTGCAGGAGCCTCGGAGTCCAGAAAGTGGCATTTATGACTTTGGTTATGAATCTGTCTGTGACTTTAGTCGGTAGTTTAGTCTCTCTGGTGCCTATTTAGTCCGCGATTGGGGATAATACTCTTTGCTATCCATTTCACAGCACTGCTACATCTGTCATGATCATAATAGCTGTCATTTATCGAGTCACTACTATGCATCAGACACTGGGGTGAGCACTCTGCTTGCATGATTCGCAATCCTGACAGTAATCCTGAAGATGGCTGTTATTCAATCTACAGATGATGATGCTGTCTCTCCAAGAGGTTTAGCAACTTTGGAAAAGTCACACCAACTAGTAAGTACTGGTGTCAGGATTCTCTCAGATACCTTTCACTACATTATGCTAGTTTGCTTTTATTCCTTAAGCATAGGTGAAATATAAAGAACACTCGAGGTATACATATATACTTACGGGGAAAAAGGGAAGAAACTTAGGAAATATAGTCCAGAAGTGTAAACCTAGACTGAATATAAGACATGGCCAAAATCAACCAGAGGCTAGAAACAAATCACAGAGCAAAGGCTACAGGCTGCACTTACAGACTGTGCATAAAACATAAAGGGAAAGGGTAACTGAGATGCTTGCGGATATCACCTGGAACTCACTGAAGGCTCTTAGTATTCATGTTGCATGCATCCTAACTGAGATAAAAACCAACAGTCCTACACACACAGACACAGACACAGACACAGACACACACACACACACACACACACACACACACACACAAGACAAAATGGGTTATGCATCTCCCTACCACATGATTTCTAATGTAACTTGAAAATAAGTCTCTAATGCTTGCAAATCAGAAACATTAGAAAAATAAAGTTTCTACATCAACTATACCCCAATTTTAAAAAGAAAAAAATACTTTTTTTAAAGAAAAATACAATTCACAAGTTAATGATTATTGATTGGTACGTGGAAATACCCATTGTATCAGTCTCGCTGTATTTTTGCAGGCTTAAAATTTTCCATAATTAAAGTTTTAAAAGAAAGAAAGGTGCGAAATGAAGGGAAAGGAAGAAAAGAGGAAAAGAAAGAATAGCCATCTTCTTGAGATGGAAAGAGTGATGTGTGAAAACAAAGAAACTCTGATTTAAAAATGACTTAAGAAAGAACTTCTTTCCCCCAGTTAATAATAGTTGTAGGATTTCAAAAGAACAAAACTCAGGAAAGAAAGGAAAAGATCCTCCTGTTAAAACCTAAGTGTTTTTACAAGAAATGCAGGACTCTAAATCACCAAGAAAAGCCAGTATCTTGGAAAATACACCAGAGTGACCCAATACAGAGGAGCTGAAAATGAGTACACAAGTTCATGAGAACGGGGAAAGTTTTTAACAGAGAACTGTTCCCAGTGAACATAACTGCACCTAAGAACAAAGTCCAAAATAGTAAGATATATTAATATATTGTATATATATCAAAAATATCTCTATAGTGATATCACAGGGAACCAGTCTGTTTAAGCACTTATCAGGGCTTGCCAATGCTTATTCATTTTGCCCTGGTTGATCCTGTTGTTGCCACTGGCATGAGATGGTCAACTGCGGCTGTTACCTCCTTTCATTCAATCCTAGCTTATAAACCAGTGATTCCCAAACTTCAAGTTAAGACAGATTGTTTATTTGATTTGGTGGAACTTTTTTTTTTTTCTTCCTAAAGGAAAAAAGCTGTATGATGTTTAAAAAAAAAAAACTAAGCAAAAATAACAGGTCTGATATTTATTTAAAATATCTTTCAATATTGATAAGAATACAAAAATACTCAGCACTCAAAATGGTAAAACTAACAATGTCTGGCATTCAGTCAAAGATTACCAGACACAGAAAGAAACAGAAAAAACTTGCTCTTAAAGAGGAAAATGGTAAGTCAAAATAAGCTGAGCCAGAACTGACCCAGAGGTTTTGTGTCCAAAGATGTAAAAATAATGATTATAGTTGTATTATATATGTTCAGAATTTTAGTTAACACATGAAAGATATTTTTAAAGACTCTTAGCTAACTTCTAGACACCCATAAATCAATGGAACAGAATAAAGAGCCTAGAAATAAAACCGTGCATATTTCATCAATTAATTTATGACAAAAGAGAAAAAATGCAAAATGGAGAGAGAATAGTCTCTTCAGTAAGTGGTAATGGGAAAACTGGATAGCTACACAAAATGAATGACTGGACCATCTTACATCATACACAAAAATCAACTCAAAATGAATTGAAGATGTAAATGTAAGACCTGAAACCATAAAATTTCTGGAAGAAAACATGGGACGTAAGCTCTTTGACATCACTCTTGGCAAGGACCTTTTGAATTTGATGTCAAAAGCAAAAGCAAAAATAAAAATGGAACTACATCAAACTAAAAAGTTCCTGCACAGGAAAAGGAACAATCAACAAAATTAAAAGGTAACCTACAGAATGGGAGAAAACAACAGCATGAAATATACACGACTCCTTGTGTACCGTCAGGGGGAATGTAAACGGGTGCACCCATTATGGGACACAGTATGGAAACTCCATAAAAATTAAAAATAAATTTAAAATTAAAAAATGTTTAAATAGAAAAAATTAAAAATAGAACTACTATGCTCTATCAATTCCACTCTGGGTATATGTTGTTGTTGTTCAGTCACTAAGTCTTATCCAACTCTTTGAGACCCGTGGACTATAGCAGGCCAGGCTCCCCTGTCCTTTACCATCTCCTGAAGTTTGCTCAGATTCATGACCAATGAGTCAGTGATGCTATCTAACCATCTCATCCTCTGCTGCCCCCTTCTCCTTATGCTTTCAATCTTTCCCAGCATCAGGGTCTTTTCCAATGAATCGGTTCTTCACATCAGGTGGCCAAAGTATTGGATCCTCAGCTTCAGCATCAGCCCTTCATGAATATTCAAGGTTGACTTCCCTTAGGATTGACTAGTTTGATCTTCTTGCTGTCCAAGAGACTCTCTAGAGTCTTCTCCAGCACTACAGCTCAAAAGCATAAATTCTTCACTGCTCAACCTTCTTTATGAACCAACTTTTACATCTGTACATGACTACTGGAAAAACCATAGCTTTGACTATACAGACTTTTATGTGTCCAGGTGGCCCTAGTGAAAAAGAACCCACCTGCCAAAGCAGAAGACATAAGAGATGTGGATTTGATCCCTGGGTTGGGAAGATCCCCTGGAGGAGGAAATGGCAACCGACTCCACTATTCTTGCCTGGAGAATCCCATGGACAGAGGAGCCTGGTGGGCTACAGTCCATTGGGTTGCAAAGAGTTGGACATGACTGATGCGACTTAGCAGGCAGGCATAGGGAACTTTGTTGGCAAAGTGATGTTCCTGCTTTTTGATATGCTGTCTAGGTTTGTCATAGTTTTTCTGATAAAATAGATAACTAATGAGAACCTATTGTATAGCACAAAGAACTCCACTCAATGCTCAATGGTGACCTAAAAAAAAGGGGATATATCTATATGTATAGCCAATTCATTTCATCGTAAAGCAGAAATGAACACAACATTGTACATCAACTATACTCAAAAAAAAATTAAAAAATAAATAGATGTAGCTTATTATATGTCAATTATACCTTGATAAACTTTTAAGATGACTCAGAGATCAAAAAGTACATGGTCATCTGACACTAACAAGCTCACCATGCTGGTGGCAGGGGAACTGAACCAAGGGCCTCAACCCAGCTTTCTCTGAGCTCAGTGCCAGAGCTTTTTACGAGCTCCAAATGTGTTTTGGTTTTGTTTGTTTTGTTGCCATGCTGAGCGGCTTGCAGGACGTTAGGTCTCTGATCACGGACTGAACCCAGGCCACAGCAGTGAAAGCGTCAAGTCCTAGCCACTGAACCACCAGGGAATTCCCCATTCGTCCATCTTATAAAGGCAATGCCTGGTTTTCTCCTCTGTGTCCTTAGGAGCCTCCCTCACCGCTCTCCGCAGATTTAAACTGAAGCTAAGGCAAGCAAATACGTAAATACGTGCTTCTGAAACTGCACTCCACTGTGAGGAACACTTAAAATCAGTAATTTAGGAACAACAGCCCAACCAGATCCTTATTACTATGTGCAGAGTTTTACCAGAGGAACCACCCCTAACCCCAGAGATTCAATCTGTGTTATTTCTGTTCTTTATTAGGAACTATTTGCCCCCGTGCGATAGTATAGATGAGAAACAAGGAAACACCTGGCTATCACAGAGGGTCGCTATTATCTGTTACCATGAAGTTTGGCTTCACATAAGACAGTCCAGTCGTTCACGCAGGTGGGTTTCTTTTCTCACTTTATTGAGAGTAAAGTAGTCAAGCTGTTTTGGCAGCTCCATGAAGTCATCAGGCTCTCGGCCTTCTTCTGTCTCCCCAAGCACGTGTTTTCCATCCTCAGGGTCACATGGTGTTGGCTGGAGAGCTT
Organism: Madoqua kirkii; assembly: GCA_006408675.1. Taxonomy (NCBI): domain Eukaryota; kingdom Metazoa; phylum Chordata; class Mammalia; order Artiodactyla; family Bovidae; genus Madoqua; species Madoqua kirkii. Next base: position 2,667 of record SJYC01144687.1, on the reverse strand, counting down.
TGATCTGAGCAGGAGAGGAAGGAGGAAAGGAAAGGCACCTTGATTTTCCAGGAAGGTAGAAGGGGGCACTACCTGGAGGAAGGAGAGGTGGGTCACCAAGAGTGATCCAGGAATGCCTGACTCTGGAAGTCAAAAGATGGTGGACACTGGGGCCAATCCTGAGAGAGCACTTGTGCTGTCTTGCACCTTGAGGGACTCCTAAAAGAGTTCATCACTAGACCATCCACTGCCTAAGATTCAAGCTCCCAGTGCAGGGGACATGGATCCAATCCCTGGTGAGGCAACTAAGATCCTGCGTGCCACATGGTGGGGCCAAAAAAAAAAAAAAAAGGGTTAATCACTGGAGCTGAAACATGTTCTCTGGGTATAAAGACCAACAATTGAGTGCAGTGCTGAGATTTTCTTCCCTGAAGAGCTGCTTTGAAAGAGCTCCACTCCTGTGTCCTGGTCCTGATTCCACCCTCAGGGACCACATGACAAGTGCAGGCAGGAACTCTCCTCCCTGGAGATCAGACCTGGCCCTGGGAGACTTCCCTGGAGCTGTGCCCCGAACACCTTGCAACTTCCTCTGTGGCCACTCAGCCACCCAGTGTTTCCGGGCTGCTGGCTGGCAAGCTGGGTGAATGGACACAGTCATGCGAGAGGAGTGTTTGCTGTCCAGAGCACATACTTGGAGAGTGGCTACGTGCAACACACACACACTCATAAAGGCACCTTATCAGAGGGGGAGTGGTGGGAAAGCGGCGAGAGGCGTGTTGAGAGTAGAAGGCAGTGCTGGTGTTGCCCAGCAAGAGGCACAGAGAAGCTAGTCAAAAGGTGACGGCTTTTGTCAGACCGGGCGCTCCTGCCAGCCAGCCCCAGGCCACATCTGCCCCCAGCCCACTTCTCTGGGGTTAAAATCTGGGAGGCTTTTGCCCCGCACTTCAAGGGGCCTCACCTCACATACCTTGTGAAGCTTGGCTCCGGGCGCCTCACCCCTGTGAGGCGTCTGAAACTCAAATGACGGGTTGACTCTCCCGCTGGAGCCCCACCGCGGAGCATGACCTCGGGAAGTGGGCAGCCCACACGTGCCAGGACGGCTGCTTCCTTCACTACCACGACCACCACCGTGCGTGCCTCCTAGGTCACCTCAGTCATGTTGGACTCTTTGTGACCCTATGGACTGTACCCCGCCAGGTTCCTCTGTCCATGAGATTTCCCAAGCAAGAAAACTGGAGTGGGTTGCCGAGTCCTCCTCCAAGGGACCTTTCCAAGCCAGGGATCAAACGTGCATCTCTGACGTCACCTGCATCGGCAGGCAGGTTCTTCACCACTTGCGCTGCCTGGGAAGCCCGTGGCCATCAGGGGAGAAGGGAAATTTTCTGGCTTCAGCACTCGGGCCATTCGGCTCCCCAGGACCAGCCTCGGCTGAGCTGCTGGGCTCCTCCACCACCATCAGTGAACAAGATCAGACAGAGGCCAGGCATACTCCACGCCCTCCAAACACATGAAAGCACTACAGGTCCCTGGACACAAAACCAGGAGGGGGTCGGAGCCCTGGAGGGGACTATCCTGGACTTCCAGGCCTCCTGCCCAAGTGGGGTCCTCCAGCCACACTTAGAGTAACACTTCCTTCCTGTTTAAAATCAATTTCAGACATAACTAGTGGGTATGAAGTAAATAAGTTCCCCCTCCCCTCCAAACCTAGCTTCACTCCAAGGACTGTAACATGCAGTTTGGGGTATGTCTTTACAGAAATGTTTTATACAAGTGTATTCTGTTAAATGCATTCTCAAGAATTTTACTTATAAATAATTCAATTAGTAAGAATAACTGAGGTATAAAGTATATCTTATTTACACTGAAACTGGAACTGGAAAAACAAAAACTTAAAAGTGATCAGGGGACTGTCGACCCTCCCAGAGTGCAGTTTTTGAAGTGACCACCAGGTGTCAGAATTATCAATAATATTCCCCGAATTACAACTGGAAAGTTACAGGATGGGGAAAGTGCCTGGCTAGAAAATGAGATGGTGAGATTCCCCAAACAAGATTATTTGGCCCTTTGGCCCAATATTTTGTCTACGTAGGGTTCCGTAGGGAGAGTAAAGGGAGCTGCAGGAAACAAATCTTACGTTCTCTCCCCATAGACTGCCACTCACACAGACTGCCACTCAGTTGGGCACGCTTGGATCTTCAGAGCTCTGAGTGCTGGTGAATTTCACAGGGGAAATGTGAAAATGGCTGGGCGGAGTTGGGCCTCCTCCCTTTGTGAGGCTACTTTGGGAATCCAGGGCCATCTCCCCTCTCCTCAACAGGGGACCAGAGGATGGTGATCACCAGAGGAGGACACACAGGAGGCCACATCAGCTGTGGCCATCTTCATTTTAAAAGGGAAAACCCACTTCTGCGTCAGGAGCTCTTCCTAGCTAACCCTGAACATCATGGTCTCTTATTCACTTCCAAGTTGGCCTCCTCGCATATATTTATTTCCTTTACCAGAACTGATGGTAGAGCCTGTTGGCTGTCCTCTAGAGCTGCCGGCCCAGAAAACATGCACCCGCCCACACGTGAAAGCGCAGGGCGGGGCATCAACCACCACAGTCTTCAGGCTGGTGCCCAGGGTTAGTTACACGCTTCCTCTAGGGGCCCAACCACCTCCCTGGCACCACCCACCCGGCTCTAGCGG
>SJYC01144686.1:0-25997 GCA_006408675.1 Madoqua kirkii | reverse complement strand
AAAAAAAGGAGTTAATCACTGGAGCTGAAACATGTTCTCTGGGTATAAAGACCAACAATTGAGTGCAGTGCTGAGATTTTCTTCCCTGAAGAGCTGCTTTGAAAGAGCTCCACTCCTGTGTCCTGGTCCTGATTCCACCCTCAGGGACCACATGACAAGTGCAGGCAGGAACTCTCCTCCCTGGAGATCAGACCTGGCCCTGGGAGACTTCCCTGGAGCTGTGCCCCGAACACCTTGCAACTTCCTCTGTGGCCACTCAGCCACCCAGTGTTTCCGGGCTGCTGGCTGGCAAGCTGGGTGAATGGACACAGTCATGCGAGAGGAGTGTTTGCTGTCCAGAGCACATACTTGGAGAGTGGCTACGTGCAGCACACACACACTCATAAAGGCACCTTATCAGAGGGGGAGTGGTGGGAAAGCGGCGAGAGGCGTGTTGAGAGTAGAAGGCAGTGCTGGTGTTGCCCAGCAAGAGGCACAGAGAAGCTAGTCAAAAGGTGACGGCTTTTGTCAGACCGGGCGCTCCTGCCAGCCAGCCCCAGGCCACATCTGCCCCCAGCCCACTTCTCTGGGGTTAAAATCTGGGAGGCTTTTGCCCCGCACTTCAAGGGGCCTCACCTCACATACCTTGTGAAGCTTGGCTCCGGGCGCCTCACCCCTGTGAGGCGTCTGAAACTCAAATGACGGGTTGACTCTCCCGCTGGAGCCCCACCGCGGAGCATGACCTCGGGAAGTGGGCAGCCCACACGTGCCAGGACGGCTGCTTCCTTCACTACCACGACCACCACCGTGCGTGCCTCCTAGGTCACCTCAGTCATGTTGGACTCTTTGTGACCCTATGGACTGTACCCCGCCAGGTTCCTCTGTCCATGAGATTTCCCAAGCAAGAAAACTGGAGTGGGTTGCCGAGTCCTCCTCCAAGGGACCTTTCCAAGCCAGGGATCAAACGTGCATCTCTGACGTCACCTGCATCGGCAGGCAGGTTCTTCACCACTTGCGCCGCCTGGGAAGCCCGTGCCATCAGGGGAGAAGGGAAATTTTCTGGCTTCAGCACTCGGGCCATTCGGCTCCCCAGGACCAGCCTCGGCTGAGCTGCTGGGCTCCTCCACCACCATCAGTGAACAAGATCAGACAGAGGCCAGGCATACTCCACGCCCTCCAAACACATGAAAGCACTACAGGTCCCTGGACACAAAACCAGGAGGGGGTCGGAGCCCTGGAGGGGACTATCCTGGACTTCCAGGCCTCCTGCCCAAGTGGGGTCCTCCAGCCACACTTAGAGTAACACTTCCTTCCTGTTTAAAATCAATTTCAGACATAACTAGTGGGTATGAAGTAAATAAGTTCCCCCTCCCCTCCAAACCTAGCTTCACTCCAAGGACTGTAACATGCAGTTTGGGGTATGTCTTTACAGAAATGTTTTATACAAGTGTATTCTGTTAAATGCATTCTCAAGAATTTTACTTATAAATAATTCAATTAGTAAGAATAACTGAGGTATAAAGTATATCTTATTTACACTGAAACTGGAACTGGAAAAACAAAAACTTAAAAGTGATCAGGGGACTGTCGACCCTCCCAGAGTGCAGTTTTTGAAGTGACCACCAGGTGTCAGAATTATCAATAATATTCCCCGAATTACAACTGGAAAGTTACAGGATGGGGAAAGTGCCTGGCTAGAAAATGAGATGGTGAGATTCCCCAAACAAGATTATTTGGCCCTTTGGCCCAATATTTTGTCTACGTAGGGTTCCGTAGGGAGAGTAAAGGGAGCTGCAGGAAACAAATCTTACGTTCTCTCCCCATAGACTGCCACTCACACAGACTGCCACTCAGTTGGGCACGCTTGGATCTTCAGAGCTCTGAGTGCTGGTGAATTTCACAGGGGAAATGTGAAAATGGCTGGGCGGAGTTGGGCCTCCTCCCTTTGTGAGGCTACTTTGGGAATCCAGGGCCATTTCCCCTCTCCTCAACAGGGGACCAGAGGATGGTGATCACCAGAGGAGGACACACAGGAGGCCACATCAGCTGTGGCCATCTCATTTTAAAAGGGAAAACCCACTTCTGCGTCAGGAGCTCTTCCTAGCTAACCCTGAACATCATGGTCTCTTATTCACTTCCAAGTTGGCCTCCTCGCATATATTTATTTCCTTTACCAGAACTGATGGTAGAGCCTGTTGGCTGTCCTCTAGAGCTGCCGGCCCAGAAAACATGCACCCGCCCACACGTGAAAGCGCAGGGCGGGGCATCAACCACCACAGTCTTCAGGCTGGTGCCCAGGGTTAGTTACACGCTTCCTCTAGGGGCCCAACCACCTCCCTGGCACCACCCACCCGGCTCTAGCGGAGTCAACATACTGTGGAGGACTCCAGGTGATGCGCATGGCAAGCATTACCCTTCTTGGATTCACCAACTCAGCCAAAAGGGGATGTTGAGGCAGTTACAACATAGACTTGTAGGAGGAGGGGATGATGGCCAAGGCGCCTCTTCCCTGGGAGACCATAGCTGCAGAGTGTCAAAAAGCAAGGAGAACCCTTGCCACGTGTCCCTGTTGGCACTCGTCTAGGTTGTTCCCTGGACCACATCCCATTTCTAGCCGTGGATCCAGGCAAGGGTTCAGACCCACCACACACTGGGGCTTGTCACAGGTGGAACTTTACTGTGAAGCGATGTCAAGCTTGTGGGAGGAGGTGGTGTAAGGAGAGGGGAGAAGGTAAGGTGTCAAGATTTCATGGACAATGTTATTGGTATGCGAATACTTCTCCACACTTGTGATTTCCATGAATTCAGACAGGCAGATTAAGGGGACTATTTTGGGGTGGGCAGAGGGGTACCAGCAGCATGCAGGATCCTAGTTCCTGAACCAGGGACTGGTTCTCCTGCTCTCAAGATGGTTCATGACACTTCAATTAAGTTCAGCACAACATAGTTGAATTATTTTTAACCTTTTATGGAGCCTCTTGGCTTCACAAACAAAATGTTTGTTTGTAAAGTCCCCCCTGCAGTGAGAGCACAGTGTTAGCCACTGGACCACCAGGCAATTCTAAGGGGACTTTTCATGGATTTGAATGACATCATCTGCTAAATTGGTACATCCTATGTAGGCCACATGAAGCAACAGTAATTATATAAGTCACTATACATCTTAAATGCTATATACATAATTTAAAATGATACACCTGTGGTGCCACAGACATAATAAAAACGCCAGTTATTATTAAAACATAGGTAGTATCCATATTCAAATATGACCATGCATTATGTTTGATGTTTCAAACAGAATATACAAGGCAAATGCTTCTTTTAAAAACAAAAAGGGATAAAGCAGTGTTTATATTGGGATCCATGTTAATTTGCCATGACAAGTATATTAACTGTTGCTTTGATGTGGCAACATTGGTATGGCAACTGAAGGTTGTTTTTTTTTCCATTATCCTATTACATATGCTATAAGAGGGATGGAACAAAAAGAACTTCTCATAATGCTAACCACAGTCTGATTGTTTCAAAGGCAAGGTTCTCCAGACTAAGCCAAGGGAAGGGACTACAGAGCTCCACCCTAATCTATTCAGGGTTTATCAAGCTCAGGAGGCCCCACTCACTGTGGCTCCTAGACAGTCCTGGACCCACTACATTCCTGTAAGTCAAAAAGCCTCCCCTAGCCATGAAAAGTCTGGCTACCCATCACATGTTCTACTTGTGACGGATACTCAAGCCACTTAAGCAACAAGGCTGTCACAAGCCCAGAAGAGACTTCGCACTGTCCAGACATATCTTGAAATCCCCAGACTTCAGGGTTCTCTGGAAAAGGCACAACCAATGGTGCCCCTGAACTGGGGAAAAAAAGGATTCAGGCCCTTGCCTCCCCAATGCGGGCTCAACACCTGCCTCCTCCAGGGTAATCATGCTTTGTGTAGGTAAGTCAGAGAGGAGGTGGGCGGTCGTGTGTAGATATTCTGATGACAGTGACTCCTCCCTTGACTTAATCCTTCTTTCAAGCCCTGCAACTCAGCCTGGCAAGAGGCCTGATTCAGAATCTCCTCACCAGTACACAAGGCTGTTTCCCTTCGATAAAGCGAGCAAGAAATTGTTGATGTGGACACACAAAAATAGACTTCCTGAATCAGATGTGAATTTGGGTGCAGAGTAAGGCCAAGCTAAAGGCTCAAACTCACTGACTATAATTATCCCTCCCATAGGGCAGCAGCCTTCCTTACCTGCAGCCAAGCAGCTTCTGAGGCAGTGATGAACAGCCAAACCTGTCGAAACCTCAGAGGAAACATTCCTCACCAGGCCTCCCAGCCCAAGCTTCAGAGGACAGGGCACCAGGAAAGTAAACAGACTGAGCCAATAGCAACAAGAGAGAACTGGTTCTCCTGCTCTCAAGATGGTTCATGACACTTCAATTAAGTTCAGCACAACACAGTTGAATTATTTTTAACCTTTTATGGAGCCTCTTGGCTTTACAAACAAAATGTTTGTAAGTAAAGTTGAAGGATAGATAGAAGCAGAGACCAGAAAAAAAGAAAGAAACCACGAGGAGAAGTGAGCCTTTTATGCAAGAAATCATAAGTGTGGTACACTTTGGGTGTTGCTTATTTGTCACTGATTTCTCAGAATAATATAGCACATTTCCTTTAAGCAATTTCATGGTTATTCCAGCAAATGGGAAAGGAATCCTCGGTTCTGACTTTCTCAGTATCTCCGTTGCCTTGATTATCAGCTCACAGCTGAACAGTTCAAGATATTCCTGCCTAAAGTTAATATGAAGAGTTCTTAATGCACAGCCTTTTGGGCAACTTGACTCACTCACTGTCTAAGCAGACTAATCTCACATTTAATAGCTCTGCTATGGGGCAAAGCGAGAGAGGGGTCTCTTTTCCTTTCTCTGTTCCACTTTTCTTCTTGGCTCCATGCTACAAAAATCTCTTTTCAAAACTTGTCAAGGGTATTCTGTAACCTCACTGAAAAAATGTATCCAAAGTTTTTCTGATATGGTATCAGAGTTTAGCACAAGAGTTGCAACTTCCAATGCCTTATAGGTTCCAAATAGATTTGTTTTATAATATCTTGAGCTGTATTCTTTGGCCTTGAAACACTTTGCTTTTTAAAAATACCCATTCTGGAACTTCCCTGGCAGTCCAGTGGTTAAGACTTTGCTTGCCAATGCAGGGTGTGATTCCTGGTTGGGGAATGAGGGTCCCACATGCCATGGGGTGTGGCAAAAAATTTTTTTCTTAATCCATTCTTCTTGAAATATGGCCCACTTTTAATAGATAGGTAGGCATGAGAAATAGCTCTCTTTCCTCTTAATTCTACTATCAGAAATACAGCAGCTCACAAGTGACCATAAATGGCAGCTGACAGTCAATTTCAGTGTTTGACAGATAATAAGGACAGACTGTAGTAAACTGGAGACCACATGACCTGTATAAAGGAAGAAGCCACTGTTGCTACCAATAGCCAGTCCTGCAAGAGTATGAACTCAGGTCTTTCTGGAGAAACAAGAAACCCAGATTCTGATGTGTGATCTCCCAATTTTTAAATATGAACTACCAGTTTAAAAAAACTCATCAGTTTGCCACTTTGCTATCTCCCTTCAGTGATTAAAGGCAGTATGACTGGGAACAGAAATGCCACCACAGAGGCCAGGAACCCGAGACTGTCAGACCTAGTTCTGACACTAGCCCACCATCTACCCCTGGGCAAGACACCTAGCACCTCAGTTACCTCGTCTGAAAGGTTCAGAGGTCCAAGAATCCTTTTAATCCTAAATTATTACACATTCCTTTAAGCAATTTCATGGTTATTCCAGCAAATGGGAAAGGAATCCTCGGTTCTGACTTTCTCAGTATCTCCGTTGCCTTGATTATCAGCTCACAGCTGAACAGTTCAAGATATTCCTGCCTAAAGTTAATATGAAGAGTTCTTAATGCACAGCCTTTTGGGCAACTTGACTCACTCACTGTCTAAGCAGACTAATCTCACATTTAATAGCTCTGCTATGGGGCAAAGCGAGAGAGGGGTCTCTTTTCCTTTCTCTGTTCCACTTTTCTTCTTGGCTCCATGCTACAAAAATCTCTTTTCAAAACTTGTCAAGGGTATTCTGTAACCTCACTGAAAAAATGTATCCAAAGTTTTTCTGATATGGTATCAGAGTTTAGCACAAGAGTTGCAACTTCCAATGCCTTATAGGTTCCAAATAGATTTGTTTTATAATATCTTGAGCTGTATTCTTTGGCCTTGAAACACTTTGCTTTTTAAAAATACCCATTCTGGAACTTCCCTGGCAGTCCAGTGGTTAAGACTTTGCTTGCCAATGCAGGGTGTGATTCCTGGTTGGGGAATGAGGGTCCCACATGCCATGGGGTGTGGCAAAAAATTTTTTTCTTAATCCATTCTTCTTGAAATATGGCCCACTTTTAATAGATAGGAGGCATGAGAAATAGCTCTCTTTCCTCTTAATTCTACTATCAGAAATACAGCAGCTCACAAGTGACCATAAATGGCAGCTGACAGTCAATTTCAGTGTTTGACAGATAATAAGGACAGACTGTAGTAAACTGGAGACCACATGACCTGTATAAAGGAAGAAGCCACTGTTGCTACCAATAGCCAGTCCTGCAAGAGTATGAACTCAGGTCTTTCTGGAGAAACAAGAAACCCAGATTCTGATGTGTGATCTCCCAATTTTTAAATATGAACTACCAGTTTAAAAAAACTCATCAGTTTGCCACTTTGCTATCTCCCTTCAGTGATTAAAGGCAGTATGACTGGGAACAGAAATGCCACCACAGAGGCCAGGAACCCGAGACTGTCAGACCTAGTTCTGACACTAGCCCACCATCTACCCCTGGGCAAGACACCTAGCACCTCAGTTACCTCGTCTGAAAGGTTCAGAGGTCCAAGAATCCTTTTAATCCTAAATTATTACACTGTGTATTTAAATAAGTTTTCTAGATGGTCAATTCCACGAAGAACAACCAGAAACATAATTAAGGGGGGGATGGGGACACACGCACACACAAAAACAGATCATTGTGCCACAGCAGGGCCTATTACGCTGTCTAGACATGGCCTTGATGTGGCCAAGCCACTTGGTTAATAAAACCACAAAGAATGTGAACACTTCTATTAGGCCTGATTGCCTCTATCATAGCCACCCACCCACTGGGAAAGATGAAAATTGTATATCACCATTTCTGTGGCAGGGAGCACCTGTCTGTAAAACAGAACTCTCTTGGCCCTTTTGAACCCAAACCCAGGGTTCTTAGGGTATATTTTGAGCTGGAAAATAAAGCTGGCCAGCAGGCTGCCCTGAGCCACGACTCCTGATTTTCAAGTTCATGCTCAGCCTACCTGCGATGAAATTTGGAGTTGCCACATCAGGGCTTTCGGCATGAGCCAACTGTACTCAGAACAGCTCTTGTTATGTAACCTTCGGCCACGGCCCACAGTGTACATGAGCACACACTCACCCTGTACGAAAGCACACAGATCTTCAGATACAGCTTTTTTTTGTTTCAGTTACAGGAAGGGAGTAAAAAACATTAAGCTGGAAAATAATGAGGGATGGGTAAAGTAAAGGCCCTTTCCCAGTGAAAAGGTTAAAAAACAAGCACGTTTCAGAGCAGATAAAAGTCCACGTTCTTGTGGCTATATTAACTGTGTGGCTTGGGCAAACTGAAGGCTCCAAGAAGAGAAAGCCAAGTGGATTACAACCAGGCAGTTTCTTCACGCAGGCCATCTTGACATGGACAGCCTGGCTTCCAGTGAAGTGGGGAGGCACCTACATTCCTAAGTGCTTTTGTGCATCAGGTGTGAACAGCAGGGCCTTTTTATTTTGCTATCTGTAGCTGCCAATAAGTATCTAGTATGATTTAAAGAACCTTTGACTCCTAAACCAGCTATGACCTATGGCTTCAGTTCTGCCTGCTGCAGACATTTTCCTCACTGTGCTCTGCTATTGCCCTGGCTTTAGGTAACCAGTGTTTGTTCTAAGTCACTTGTTCTTACCCTAAGGCCTTTGTATTATCTGTTCCCTCTTCTTGGAATGCTCTTTACCCTGATCTCCACCAGGTCGTTCATTCAGGCCTCAGCCTCCAGGCTACCGCTCGCAGGGGCCCTCTCTGGCCATCCACGAATCCACCCATGCATTCTGTGTCACGTGACCCTACTTTACTTCTCTGCCTACACTTCCTACCATCTGATTCAGTTCCCGTTTCTTTCTTTATTGCCTGTCTTCTCTCACTGGTATATAAACTCCATGGGAATAAGGATTTTGTGTCTTTTTCACCATGTGTTTTCAGCAGCTAGAGGGCTTTGCATATGGCAATTGCTCAATAAATATAGTCGAAAGAACAATGGACAGGTGGATGAAGGGAAGAATGTATCCAGCAAATATCTGTGAAGCATCTATGGTAACCTGGGAAGAGATGAAGAATGAAATCCTCTTTCAAGGACTCCACAATCTACCAGGGATGATAGACATTTAAGCGGAACAATATGGCAAGAGCACTGCTTATAGAAGAATACCATGGGGCTTCCCTGGTGGTCCAGGGGCTAAGACTCCCAAAGCAGGGGTCCTAGGTTCAGTTGCTGGTCGGGGAACTAGATCCCACATGCTGCAACTAAAGATCAAAGATCCCGCGTGCTGCAACTAAAACCTGGTACAACCAAATTAATAATAAATAAATAAATACTTTTCTAAAAAGAAGATGTGTACCATGCCTTCCACCCAAGGTGAGTAGGAGGACAATCTCTAAGGAAAGTTAAGAGTTGGCCAAAAGGGCAAAAACGAAAAGAAGGGTGGCAGGGAAGGCACGCTGTTGAGAAACATCCCAAGAAAGGCATGATATGTGAAAGCAAACTATGGGTTCCAGAAGCCCCAGGAGGACTGGGATGGTTGGTTCCACAAGTGACAAAATGAGAGAGATGGGGCCTCAAAAGAGAGACCAGGGCTAGTTTTTAAGGAGCCTCACAGACCAGCCTCTGGATGTGAAGATTTTAATTCTGTGATCTGGAGGAGCCATTGAGATGTTTTTAAGCAGGGAAGTGATATGATGGTTTTATGTTTTATAAAGATAATGCTGATGGCAGTGAAGGAACTAGTTAGAGAGAAAAAAGCATTCAGGGGGTTATTGTCCAATCCAGGTGAACAGACGTCAAGGATCCCAATTAGGGGCAGCAGAAAAGGAAAAGAGCAGACAGACATGAAAGCTTTTTAAAGGGCAGAATCAATAGAGCTTAGTGACACATGAAATGCAGGAGATAAAAGAAAGGATAGGGTTAAAGAAAATCCCAGGCTGTGGTTAGTGTCATCAAAATGAATGGTGCTCCTGCTTCAGGCCTGGGAAGCCTAGATTCACTCTGTTTGTGATGTGGCTGATTCTGAGTCTGCTCACTAACATGAGCTCATGGACCCTTGCCCAGGTGGCTCTCGTGATCCTAGAACAAAGGTTCCTTTCTCTGCTTATCAAGTAAATTTCTATAGACGTCCCTCTGAAGTGTGTGCATCAAAATTACAACATTGATGATTTACCGTTTCATAAAGACACACAGTATTATTCCGATGCTCGGCCATTTTTGGAGGCACATACTGGTCCATCACCACAGGAGCATGACTATCGGTCTAAATATAGATGTGCCTGTCACCTCAGAGAAAGAACAGACCAGAAGTCATGATTCCATTTACTCCAAGGAAACTTTAAGGTGATAAAATTGTAAAACAAATTGATATCATGTTTCTTAAGTCTATAAATCTGATCTAAAGAGAAAATTATGGTTACCTCACCTGTGTTTCACATTCTCTTGATATTAATTGCTAATTTAGCCCTCAGATCCCTCTAAAGCAGCCCTCACCCCAACCCCAAGATACTGCTTCTGGTCCTCATGGGCTAGCTAGCCCACTGGTGACAAAAAGCAAGCAGAGTGGGCTCTCTGGCCAGAGGCCCTTCAGGGATCCCCGACTTATTCCTTTTCTCCTAGTTTAGCCCCCATCTGCTGCTGCCACCTGAGAGCCTATATAATGTTAAGAGCTGGGGGCACTGGTGCTTGAAACCTGGCTTTACCGTTTATAAGCTGTGTGATCTCAGGCAAGTTATCTAGCCTCTCTGTGCCTCAGTTTCCACCCTTGTAAAATAAGGATACTTGTATCTAATTTACCTCATGGGGTAGCTGTGATTATTAAATGAGTTAATAAAGTACTTAAAACAGTACCTAACAGAGTAACAAGTAACAAGCACTCAATAAATGTAAGCTACTAGGGATTTCCCTGGCGGTCCAGTGGTTAAGACATTGCCTTCCAGTGCAGGGGGTACGGGTTTGATTCCTGGTGGAGGAGCTAAGATTCCACATGGTCCACAGCCAAAGAACCAGAACATAAACAACAGAAGCAATATTGTAACGAATTCAAAAGACTTTGTAAATAGTCCAATCTACTATTACTGCTCTTAGTGGCACTGGGGAGCCTCTGGTAGGTTCTGAAGTAAAGTGCCAAAGCAAAAGGAGTTCTAAGGTGAGGGACAACGTCCTGCTTTTGCAGCACATCAAAGGGGCCACAAAGCGGTACCGTGCACGCTCAGTGTTTTCTAAAATTGCCAGTAAAAGAGTTCTTCGCATTTTTCACTGGCAGCCCTCCCTCCCCACACCAAAGGACCGAGACATGAGTCCACAGGTACCAAGGCTACAAGACACATGAGTGACAGACAGCACACAGTCTCCCTCCCTTGGGGCAGGGCTTCATTACAGGGTCAAGTGGGTCCAGCCCGGCTCCCACTCCCTTAGGACAAGTTCTTCCCCAGAGAATCTCTCATTCCTCACCTAAATAGCCTCCTGGAGCCACCCACCTCTCAAGCCCTCCAAACGAAGCATTTAAATCTGATACTCGGAAAGGGTAAAAGACCAGCTATATTTTTAAATTATTCGTAAGTAGAAAGCAAATATAAATTGTAAAAACAAACTGAATTCAAGACTAAAGGCTAGTTCTGATATGGACTTTTAATTTATCTGTAATGATAAACTACCTGTCAATAGTCTTAACATTAGTACAGGCAGAGGAAAATCAAATGTAAAACATGATACCACTTATATGAGCATAAAAAATTCAATACACAGAACAGAACTGAGAGCCCAGAAATAAACCCACACATATAAGGACAATTAGTAATTTGCAATAAAGTAGCAAAGAACGTACAACGCAGCTGGAAATAAATATAATTGGGAAATCTGGGCGTCCACATGCAAAAGAATGAAACCAGACCATTATACCATACACAAGAATTAACTCAAAATGGTTTAACACTTCAATGTAAGACCTGATACCAGTGGCTCAGCAGTAAAGAAATCGCCCGCAATGCAGGAGATGTGGGTTCAATCCTTAGACTGGGAAGATCCCCTAGAGGAGGAGGAAATGACAACCCACTCCAGTATTCTGGCCTTGGAAATCCCATGGACAGAGAAGCCTGGACCCCTACAGGCTGTGGGGCACAGAGTCGGACACAACTTAGCGACTAAACAACAACAACATGCTCTTTGATGTCAGCCCTAGCAGTGTTTATTTGGATCTGTCTCCTCAAACAAGGACAGCAAAAGCAAAAATAAACAAATTGGAGCTAATCAAACAAACAAACAAAAAAACACTCAAAAAAGAAAGAAAAGGCAACCTACTAAACAGGAGAAAATATTTACAAATGATATGTCCAACATGTGGTTAGCATCCGAAATATATAAAGAATTCACAGAACTCAACAGCAAAAAAAAACCATCCAATTTAAAATGAGCAGACAGGGACTTCCCTGGCGGTCCAGCAGTTAAGAATCCTCCTGCCAACACAGGGAACACAGGTTCAATCCCTGGCCTGAGAGGACCCCACATGCCTCGGAGCAATTACGGCCGTGGGACACAGCTGCTGAAGCCCAGGCACTCTAGAGCCTGTGCTCCGAAACAAGAGGAGCCACGGAAATGAGAAGCTTGGGGACCATAAGGAAGAGTCACCCCACTTGCCACAGCTAGGGAAAGCTAGCGTGCAGCAACGAACACCCAGTGCAACCAAAAACAGGTAAGTAAATAAATTTTTAAAAAAACTTTAAGTGGGCAAACTATTTACAGTAGCCAAGATATGGAACCAACCTAAATGCCTATTGATAGATGAATGGATAATAAAGATGTGGTGTATATATAATATATACAATAGACTACTACTCAGCTGTAAAAAATGAATGAAATGATGTTATTTGCACCAACATGGATGGAACCAGAGATTATCATACTAAGTGAAGTAAGTCAGACAGAAAAAGACAAGCATCATATGATATCACTTATATGTGGAACCAAAAAAAATTATATAAGTGAACTTATTTCTAAAACAAAAATAGACTCAGATATAAAAAATGAACTTATGGTTACCAAAGGGGAAAGGAGGTGAGGAGGGCTGAATTAGAAGTTTGGGATTAGCAGATACAAGCTACTATATATAAAACAGATAAGGGAATTCCCTGCCAGCCCAGTGTGAGTTCAAGAACCAAAATCCCACAAGCTCCACTGCGTGGCCAAAAAGAAAAAATAGACAGGCAACAAGGTCCTGTTGTATAGCACAGGAGCCATATTCGATATCCTGCAATAAACCATAATGGAAAAGAATATGAGAAGAACATATATATAATATACATGTATAACTGAGTCACTTTTCTGTATACCAGAAACTAATCTTGTAAATCAATTATACTTCAATTAAAAAAAAATGAGCAGACACTGAATTGATCTTTTTCCAAAGAAGACATACACATGGCGAACAGACACATGAAAAGAAGCTCACATCACTAATCATCGGAGAGATGCAAATCAAAACCACAAAGAGGTATCAGCTCACATCTGTCAGAATGCCTGTTATCAGAAAGACAAGTAACAGGTGCTGGCAAGACTCTGGAGAAAAGGGAACCCTTGTGCACTCTTGGTGGGAATGTAAATTGGTGCAGCCACCATGGAGGATAGGATGGAGGTTCCTCAAAAAACTAAAAATAGAATACGAATGACCCAGCAATTTCACTTCTGGGTACATATCTGAAGAGAACAAAAACACTAATTTGAAAAGATACATGTACCCTAATGTTCATATCAGCATTGTTTATAATAGCCAAGTATGAAAGCAAACTAAGTGTCCATCAACAGATAAATGTATAAGCAAAATATACGTGTATGCGTGTGACTGTGTGTTAGTCACTCAGGCATGTCCGACTCTTTGCAACCCTGTGGACTGCACCCCACCAGGTTCCTCTGTCCATGGAATTCTCCAGGCAAGAATACTGGAGTGGGTTGCCATTCCCTTCTCCAGTGGATCTTCCTGATATAGAGATCAAACCTGGGTCTCCTGCACTGCAGGCAGATTCATCAAATATTGGCCATATTCCCTGTGCTATATTCCCTTGTAGCTTATTTATTTTATACATAGTAGTTTGTACCTCTTAATGTCTTACCTCTCTTTTACCCCTCCCCTCTTTCCCTTTCCTCACTGGTAGCCACTAGTTTGTTCTGCATATATATGAGTCTGTTTCTTTTCTGTGACATTCACTAATTTGTTTTATTTTTTAGATTCCACATGTAAGTGGTAACATAAGTATCTGTCTTTCTCTGTGTGACTTATGGGCTTCCCAGATGGCATTAGTGGTAAAGAACCCACCTGCCAGTGCAGGAGACATGAGATCCCTACAGTCCATGGGATCACAAAGAGTCAAATACAATTGAAGTGACTTAGCACACACGTGTGACTTATTTCACCAAGCATAATACCCTTGTGAATGGTAAAATTTCACTTTTTATGGCTGAGGAGCTTCCCAGGTGGTGCTAGTGGTAAAGAACCTGCCTGCAGATGCAGGAGATGTAAGGTGCGGGTTCCATCCCTGGGTTGGGAAGATCCCTGGAGAGAGGCATGTCAACCCACTCCAGTATTCTTGCCTGGGGAATCCTACAGACAGAGGAGCCTGGCAGGCTACAGTCCATGGGGTCCAAAGAGTTGGACAAAACTGAGCACACAGGAAGGCAGGCAGTATTCCACTGTGTGTGTATATGTATATTTGTGTGTGTGTGTGTAGCAGTTCAGTTCAGTTCAGTCGCTCAGTCATGTCTGACTCTTTGCGACCCCATGAATGCAGCACGCCAGGCCTCCCTGTCCATCACCATCTCCTGGAGTTCACTCAGACTCACGTCCGTCGAGTCCATGATGCCATCCAGCCATCTCATCCTCTGTCGTCCCCTTCTCCTCCTGCCCCTAATCCCTCCCAGCATCAGAGTCTTTTCCAGTGAGACAACTCTTCACATGAGGTGGCCAAAGTACTGGAGTTTTAGCTTTAGCATCATTACTTCCAAAGAAATCCCAGGGCTGATCTCCTTCAGAATGGACTGGTTGGATCTCCTTGCAGTCCAAGGGACTCTCAAGAGTCTTCTCCAACATCACAGTTTAAATGCATCAATTCTTCGGCGCTCAGCCTTCTTCACAGTCCAACTCTCACATCCATACATGACCACAGGAAAAACCACAGCCTTGACTAGACAGACCTTTGTTGGCAAAGTAATGTCTCTGCTTTTGAATATGCTATCTAGGTTGGTCATAACTTTTCTTTCAAGGAGTGTCTTTTAATTTCATGGCTGCAGTCACCATCTGCAGTGATTTTGGAGCCCCCCAAAATAAAGTCTGACACTGTTTCCACTGTTTCCCCATCTATTTCCCATGAAGTGATGGGACCTATGTGTATGTGCATGTGTATGTGTGTGTGTGTGTATGTGTATATATGTATATATGTGTGTGTATATATGATACACACACAAAATTTTGTGTATAATGCGAATAGCCAACTCATTGGAAAAGACCCTGATGCTGGGAAAGACTGAAGGCAGGAGAGTGACAAAGGATGAAATGGTTGGATGGCATCACCAATACAATGGACATGAACATGGGCAAACTCCTAGAGATGGTGAGGGACAGGGAAGGCTGGCGTGCTGTAGTCCACGAGGTCACAAAGAGTTGGACATGACTTGGTGACTGAACAACATGTGTGTGAATGTGTATATATAGGTATAGCTATGTGTACGCACAGACACACACACACACACACACACACAATGGAATATTACTCACCCATAAAAGATGAAATCTCGCCATATTATAAAGATAACTGTTCTCACAAATCAATGCACAGATTTTATTTAATTCCAGTCAAAATCTCGGCAGTTATTTTGTGTAAACTGACAAGATGATTCTATTTTTCTATGGCATGTAAAGGGCCAAGAACAGCATGTGTATGTGCATGTGTATGTGTGTGTGTGTGTATGTGTATATATGTATATATGTGTGTGTATATATGATACACACACAAAATTTTGTGTATAATGCGAATAGCCAACTCATTGGAAAAGACCCTGATGCTGGGAAAGACTGAAGGCAGGAGAGTGACAAAGGATGAAATGGTTGGATGGCATCACCAATACAATGGACATGAACATGGGCAAACTCCTAGAGATGGTGAGGGACAGGGAAGGCTGGCGTGCTGTAGTCCACGAGGTCACAAAGAGTTGGACATGACTTGGTGACTGAACAACAACATGTGTGTGAATGTGTATATATAGGTATAGCTATGTGTACGCACAGGCACACACACACACACACACACACAATGGAATATTACTCACCCATAAAAGATGAAATCTCGCCATATTATAAAGATAACTGTTCTCACAAATCAATGCACAGATTTTATTTAATTCCAGTCAAAATCTCGGCAGTTATTTTGTGTAAACTGACAAGATGATTCTATTTTTCTATGGCATGTAAAGGGCCAAGAACAGCCAAGAAAATCTTGAAGAAAAACAGCTGACAGATTTACATAACCACATGGAAAAACTTATTATAAAATTATAGCAATTGAGTCAGCATGGTATTAGCACAAACTTTTGTCAACTGAAACACAAAGATATATAAACAGACCAATAGAACAGAGCTGAGGAACAGAGCCGCACAGGTACAGTCCTCTAATGTAGGATAATGATACCACTACAGGACAGAGGGGGAAGGATGGTCTTTTCAAAACGGTGCTAGATCAGGAATTTCCTGGCTGTCTAGTGATTAGGACTCTGTGCTCTCACTGCCAAGGGCCTGGGTTCAATCCCCGGTGAGGCAACTAAGAACCCTCATGCTGCACGGTAAGGCCCAATAAACAAATAAGTAAACAACACAAAAATGGTGCCAGATATCTGGATATTACATGGAAAATAAAATTAAAATAGACCCCTGCCTCATACCTGTCACAAAACTAAATACTAGGAGTGTGCTGCTGCTACTGCTGCTAACTCGCTTCAGTCGTGTCCGACTCTGTGCAACCCCATAGACGGCAGCCCACCAAGCTCCCCTGTCCCTGGGATTCTCCAGGCAAGAACACTGGAGTGGGTTGCCATTTCCTTCTTCAATGCATGAAAGTGAAAAGTGAAAGTGAAGTCGTTCAGTCGTGCCAGACTCTAGTGACCTCATGGACTGCAGCCCACCAGGCTCCTTCGTCCAGGGGATTTTCCAGGCAAAAATACTAGAGTGGGTTGCTATTGCCTTCTCCTACTAGGAGTGTAGACAATTTTAAAAACAAAACGCTGAAAGTTCTGGAGGATAACTTAGGCGAATATCGTCATGCCCTTGAGGCCAGGGATTGAATTCTAAAGTCGGACAAGAAAAGCACAAACCATAAAGGGAACAATTGATGAATTGAACTTCATTAAGAAATTCTGCTCATTAAGACACCATTAAGAGAGTGAGGGCAAGCCACACAGTAGGAGAAGACATTTGTAGTACTTACATTCAACAAAGGACTCATATTCAGAATATATAAAGAATTCCACAAATCAATAAGAAGGAAACACACTTTTAAAAAGGAGAGAGAGGAGCATAAGAACTTTTCTAGGCACTTCATAGAAGAGAATATAGAAATGGTTCCAAAAAGTATATTTTAAAATGACTTAACATCATCAGTCATCAGAGAAATGCAAATTAAAACTACAATAAGGTACTATGTGATTCTGGTTAAAGCTCTATTTCATGACACATGGGTGGTGGTTTCATGGAGAAATATTCACTGAGTTGTACACCAGGAGGTGTGCACTCCCCTCTTGATATTACACTTAAATAAAAATGCTTCCTTAAACAGTGAGACTTAGAAATATATCAACCAAAAGCAATATGTGGATCCTATTTGGATCTTGCTTCACACAAGCCAACTATTTAAAAAGAATATGTATGTGAGACAGTTGGGAGAATTTGAACACTAACTGCATATTTGATGGTAATTAAGGGATTATTCAGCTTTTTAGGTATGATGATGGCTTTGTGGCAATGTTTTCAAAAAGGGTTGTTATTTTAGACCTAAATACAGAAATATAAATACATATATTATAAATAATATCTTGGATTTACTTAGAATGGATGAATTGACGGCTACTGTAACTGGACAGTGGGCACACGGGAGTCTCTGGACTATTCTACCTTTGTGTATCCTTCAAATCTTGCATAATAAGTCTTAAGAAAAAGAAACAAAGCTATGGCATAGCCAAAGTTTTATGCTTTGGGGCTATTTAAGATTCCTTTCTTCTAACCTCAAAATCTAATCAAGTAATACTATGTAGTGGCAACAGAAACCAGATACAACGAACCCTTAGGCTATAGGGACCTCAAGAAGTCACCTAGGGCATGATCTTATTTGCAAAACAGAGATAGAGACACAGACATAAAGAACAAATGTATGGACACTAACGTGGGAAGGGGGAGGTGGAATGAATTAGGAGATTGAGATTGACATATATATACACATATATTGACATACTTGGGCTTTCCTGGTGACTCAGACAGTAAAGAATCCACCTGCAATGTGGGAGACCTGGGTTTGATCCCTGGGTTAGGAAAATCCCCTGAAGAAGGGAACAGCTAGCCACTCCAGTATTCTGGCCTGGAGAATTCCACAGACAGAGGAGCCTGTAAGGCTACAGTCCATGGGGTCACAAAGAGTTGGACACGACTGAGCAGCGACTTTCACTATTGACATATTTATATATGAATAAAATAGATAACTAATGAGAACCTACTGTATAACCCAGGGAATTCTACCCAGTGCTCTGCGGTGACCTAAATAGGAAGGAAAACCAAAAAAGAGGGGTTATACGTATATGTATAGCTGATTCACTTTGCTGTACGATAGAAATACAACATTGCAAAGCAACTATATGCCAACAAAAATTAACTTTAAAAACAAACAAACAAAATTAAAAAATAATAACAAAAAAAGAAGTCATCTAGGCCACTTTCTTGTTATCAAGTAGAGTATCTGAAAGAGAAGAGAGCCACACCCCAACTACGCAGTGATAGGCACAGGAGACACACTGTGCTTACCCTCAGAGAAGCCGCTAAAAAAGAAACTTGACTAGGGCACCTGCACAAGGCAGAGCAATCATTTACCCACATTCTTCGGGGCACACGCCACTGTGCGGGCTCTAAGCAGCCCGGCTGCCCTCCCTCACAGCAGACTCTCACCAGGCCCTTCCTGCCCCGCCCCTGGATGCTAAGCATCTGCTGTCTGGCCTCATCTTAGGTAGACGTCTATCTTCCTTTGCCAGTTGACCTGGCTGGAGCCACTAATGGAGTAAAGCAATCAAGTACGAATTCTTGTATAAATCACGGCTGGTTCTTTCTTTTCCCAGGATCCTAGACAAGTACAGGCTTACACAGTTGAGAAACTCGCACTAGAGAGAGACACGAGCAGCTGCAAAACAACCCGGCTGAGGCCTCCTGACTTAATGTGTCTCTCAAGAAGCCCTCTAGGTTTGGAGCTCTCCCAGTTCAAAAGGAAATTAAGTTCATTCATTCCTTCTGGCCCTCCTTCACTATTTTAAGATGAAGTTCGCTAAATGGATAAACAATCTCCAGGTTATACCTAGCCTAGTGTGCTATCTATCCCTTCTAGGCAAGACGCTGCATTTCAACGAGGACTTTTTTGAAGAAATGAACTGCATGTTTGACAAGGAGCTTTCGGGCACTCCCCCAGGTAGCTTCCAGAAGGAAAACCTTTTTCTGGCGCTCATGAAGTCATTTATCTACCACTAAATGGGCTGATGAGACAACAGGGGCTTCAAAGGTGAGGGACCAAAATTTTATGTGTGCAAAAAGGGCAAAGTCAAAAAATTAATTCAGGGACCTCCTTGGCAGTCAGTGGTTAGGACTTTGCTTTCCAATGCTGGGGGCACAGGTTTGATCCCTGGGCAGAGAGAGAGCTAAGACCTCACACATCAAAAAACCAAACCATAAAAATGTAAGCAATACTGTAATAAATTAAAGTCTTTAAAAATGGTCCACATAAAAAAAAAATTCTTTAAAAGAATTAATTTATAGGACTTGCTCTATTTCTTCTATTCGGCCCCTTTAAACAATGAGTACCTTTCAGAGTCATACCAGCCATCTCTGAAAAGCAGTGGAGTGCAGAGCACACAGTTCTGAAGCCTGTGCATCTGGCTCTCCCACACCCCAGCTATGTGACCTCAAGTTTTCTGTGCGTCAGTTTATCACCC
The DNA here is from genome assembly GCA_006408675.1 of Madoqua kirkii. Classification (NCBI taxonomy): domain Eukaryota; kingdom Metazoa; phylum Chordata; class Mammalia; order Artiodactyla; family Bovidae; genus Madoqua; species Madoqua kirkii. Next base: position 6,413 of record SJYC01144686.1, on the reverse strand, counting down.
ATAAAATGGGGTAATATTGATAATACTGTATACCATGAATAATATTACACACCTCATAAGGTTGATGGGAAGGTTATAGTACAGTGAATGTAAAGACTTAAACCAAGGCCTGGTAGGTGTTAGCTCTTCCTATTTTTTTACTATTATGGTAAACCCTGTGGTGGACATGTCCAATCATAGGAAAGGATAAGAATGGAAAGGATGGACACCAGGAAACAAAAGGAAAAGACCAGTGTTGTTGAAACTCTGTGACTGAACCTTACAAACACACCTACTTCTGTTTTCATAATATTTGTCAATAATTTAGGGATAGAGAAAAAGCTACTCTGAGAAAGGGTCAGAGGTATAGTTAGAAAGTGGACATTCTTGTATTTCACAGATGTACACAGAAAGGTCACTCTTATGAAAAGACACAAACCCCATTGGTAGGTATTAAAGGACCAGCAAGTCCTAAAACCCTCTCGGTCCTGACTTAGCCAAAGACTGCTCCACAAGCCATTAAAAAAAAAAAAACCTAAGAACTACTGTTTTGCGCTTTTGTTGTTAATGACTGGCATTCATTAATTCCTTCAGCTTTTTAAATTTAGGCTACAAGCCTGTGCCACATTTGCCTACACATTTAGTATTATTAAGTAGACAGCACATTTTTTGAGATAAAATTAAATGAAGAAATGCAGGGACTCTTTCAACATTTTTTTTAAACTTCATGAATAATCACCTAAAACCTTTAAAGTGTTTAGGCATTAGACCATTACTTTTATCTGGCCTGTGTATAATCTAATCAGAAAATATATTTTCTCATATTAATTAGAATTTGTTGGTTAACAATAATTGTGTTTTTCCACTGATTATTATTTATAATTATCATAGTGCCAGAGAGATGAACCACATTCAGGAACCTGAGAGGAAGAAAGATTGCCCAAAGGGCCTGCTGTCCAGTGTCCACGGACTCCAGGGGCTATTAATTATTTATCTACTTTTCAAAGTTAATAAATAGGAATGTCTTTTTGCCCTTTATTCCCCAGATGAATTTAACCAAATGAGAGATGAGGGTGTGTGTGTGTGTGTGTGTGTGTGTGTGTGTGTGTGTGTGCGCGCGCAACAATCTGAGAACATAGGAAGTGCAGGTAATGGGAAAGAAAGAGATGTTTGCAAAGCAAATATATTTAATGTCATCAATTATACACAACACTGCTTCATCTGGCATCTTTTATTATGATTAATTATCATGAATATTTTGATTGGTTTTGAGTGTACTTTTAAAAATGTGAAAAAATTTTAAAAATTAAAATAAAAATAGAAACTTGAGTACTTTAAAAACATGGCACTTATTAATACACAAAAAAGCAAAATCCAAATAACCTCTATTGACACTTTAAAAAAATACTTAGTTAGAAAATGCAGACACTGCAGAGGAGTATCAAACGGAAAAATCAGAACCTCCCTCCTCAACCACCCCAGTTCTTCCACTCAAATCACTGCTTTATGCTCTTCTAGCCTACCAGAAAAAAATAATGCATACATATCTATTCATTTATTTATCCTACCAGAAAAAATTAATGCATACATATCTATTCATTTATTTATCAGGTGAGTCATATTAGGCATACCATTTTGTTGTAGGCATTTTTTACTCGATATATCTCGATCCTATTTCCATATTAGCACAAGGTGATGCCCCATTCTTTTTGCTCCTACCAATGATGCTTCAGTGAATATCTCAGCACACACATCTTCGTGTTACATGCATTTTGTGACAGAGCAGCAAGAACAAGCTACTCCAAGCAGTCTAACCCAGCTGTGTGGTGGGGAAAGAACAATCTAGTTTTCTTGGCAAAAAGGACAGTATTCAGCTGAGAGGAGAGAGAATACTTCCACATGTTCCCTTCTAAGTATAAGGCTCCTGTCTTTGCACTTGGATTCACCCAGTGTGCCACCCCTCCCCTCCCTTTCAGGAGGATACTGGATGCTGGTGGCCAAGAGCGGAATGTTTGTAGGAGGGGAGGACAAGCCAAGTGCTGGGAAGACACACACAGAGCAGTAACTGCCGGGGTTACCGTGCCCTTCACTCTACAACGCAGGCACTGGAAACTCCCCCAATCGGAAGCACAGTATTGAGAGCTGTCAGGCTAGAGGTGCACAGGAACCCAGTGGAGTGGCAGTGTTGGGGTTAACAAATGACTATAGAGTCCACAGCTCAGAAATATGAGCCGTTATTAAATTCTCTTTGAACTTCATTACCTCAAATCCTTTTCGAAATGATGAAAGATTTATGTTTTTAAACCTTTCAAGATAAGACTTTTTCCAGCTATCTGTTATACGTGATATCATCTTTGACTCCCAGATCAAGTCTCTGAGGCAGGTAGGCCAGTGCCATTATCTACACTTCTTTTGTGAAATGAGTGCAGGGCAGTAAAGTCAAACTACTTGCCCAAGGTCAACTGGCTGATCAAATGTGATCTCACTCCAAGAACAGTGCTCTTTCCTGAATTCTCCCAAGTCCAACAAGTCCAGCTTGCCAGTATTAGAACCCTGAACAAAGAAAAGCTAGGAATGATACAGGCAGATTCTTTACCGTCTGAGTCATCAGGGAAGCCCCAGAAATGATGCTAGAGATGTAAATACAAACATATCCCTCTCCAAGGACACCCGAGAACTACCTCCTCCAATAGAAACATAATAAACTGAATAATAGTAATTTGCTGACACTAAATTTACAACTTGACAGAAGAGTAAACAGTCTCTAGTTTTTTTTTACAAAGTCTTTTATGAAAATTTGGTTTTGTATTTTATTATGAACACCCATACTATCTAAGCAGCTTTTAATTTTTTTGTCTAGTAGCTTTTAATTTTTACAGCTAAGACACTGCTCTGGACAGAACCTGTCTAACACTGATTTCCTGAGTTGCCTTTTGTCAGTCTAGACCGTCCAAGATGAGTGTTTTGCAAACTTTTATGAGAATGGCCTACAGAAGAGATGCATTTTGCTTTGTAAAGCTGAGAGATATGTGTGTCATTAAAACAGAACTTTAACAAAATAATAATAACCTTTCCTACTAGTGACTGACTTGGATGTTTCCTACTCTTTTCCATTTTTCCATTTCATTTTTTAAAATTGTAATCACAACCAATACACCAATTTTATGACTCACAGGTCAGGTTCCAAAATCTGAAAAACATTGGCTTAAATGAACAATACAGAGATCCTACCTCAAAGAATTTATACACTAGTTGAGAGACACATCATGTACATAACTCACAGACATCTTGTAGTTAGAAAGTCCTCAGACATAAATTAGCTCAACTATCTTTTACATCCCTGTAAGTCTTTGCTTCAGTATCTCTAGGATAAAAGTTGCCTCTTATTTGGAACCTAGCACAGGGTTGGTCATACAAAGACATGTTAAAATAGCACAGGAAATGAAAATAAATGAATCAAATACCTGAATATACATTCAAAAAAATTTTTTTCCTAAAAGACATCTTGGATCTTTATTCATAAATCTATCTCAGTCTTTTCCAGGAGGAGGGTGAAAAGGGGAAGAATCAGAGGGACTGAATCAGTCCTTTCTGAAGATTTGAAGAAGGGGTTTTAGTTAAATATTGCAAGCAGGCTTCAATATTGGAAGTCTAAATAAATGACTCTCAGAAGGAGGGTAAGGAGGCTGGAAGTCAGGAAAAACTCCCCCAAGGAGGTGAGAAAGGAGCCAAGTCTTGAATCGAAGGGTAGAGAAGAAGTGGGAGAGAGCATGTGATCAGACTTAGAAGATGAGGCCAGCACATTTGGGGGAGTGAAGGGTTCATAAAGGGAGCAGTAAGAAACAAAGTCAAAGAGAAAGCTGGAAAACAATCTGTGAAGAGAAAGACAAACTCTGGATTGCACCCTGCAGGTAATACAGTATTACTGAAGATTCTGAGTATATACAGAGTGGTATTTCAGAATTAATCATCTGTACATGGGCTTCAAACCTAGCTCTAAAAACATTCAAAGTTCAGACAACAGGGTCTCCAGCTATATTTTAGTTTAGAGAAAAAATGTGTGCCCACATGGACTTCAAAAATTCAAAATTCTAGTAACAGCCACCTTAGTCACATAAAACATACAAAAGCTGGGGTATATATATGAGTTTAGACACCAATTGAGACCAGTTTCTTTTGCCTTTCATCCTTTACTTTTGTTCATGAAGTGTAAGCCTTGTCTGTGGCTATCACTAAGTAATTGTTTCCTTCATGAAAGCTACAGACTTTATTCAGAAGCTTGTCCTCAGTACTGCTATGGGCCTCATAAATTATTATAAATGACTTTGCAAAATTTAATTTTGTATAAACAGTAACAATACTTTTAATAATAAGGCTGTCTAAAGTTAGCATACAACCAGGACTCTCTGAAGTGTTAACTATCTAGTAATTCAGGCTCTGCTGGATACAATGGCAGTGCCCTATGAACCTCAGGTAGAACTCAGGTCTGTCTCAGGTGAGTAAGAATACTGAATGTGAGTCATCTTGAAATTACACTGCCACCTGGAAGCATATTTAAGAGATGAGACTAAAAGCTAAATCTCTGTCAGATCTTGCATTGGTCTTCTTCCTTCTTTAAGTTTGAGGATCAACAGAGCTCAGGATTCTTTAATACTTTCTCATAAGAATTATTTTTTGTGGTGGTTTAGTGGCACAGAGTCAGACACGACTGAATGCAGAGCGGCGGTCACTAACTAGTGTCGGACTCTTATGACACCATGGACTATAGCCCACCAGGCCCCTCTGTCCATGGGATTCTCCAGGCAAGAATCCTGGAATGGGTTGCCACTTCCTGCTCCAGGGGATCTTCCCAGCCCGGGAATCGAATCCAGGTCTCCTGCATTGCAGGTAGATTCTTTACCAACTAAGCAACGAATTTTTCTAACTTTAGAAACCTAACCAAGAGTCTCAAAGTTATTTTGCACTATAAACTTTTGAGATTTCTGAGCTGTAATATACTCTATTGTTGAGTCTGTTTTTCCACATGGAAACTACTTCAGAATAAGATTGTTAAATGAGAAAATCTTTGTACATGTCAGGTGTATATGCTATCGACCACATGTATGTAAATAATTGTTTGGGATAATGGAGAGAGACTATCCACCAATGATCAAGACTCAGCCTAGCTTTTGGTTGTTGCATTTCTACAGCCACATAAAGGGGTTAAGTTACAGAGACGCTGAAGCCTGGCAGTTCACCTAAACATTTAAGCCTGGATCTCAAATTGAGTCTGAATTCTCCCTGAGATGCATGTTTTGGATGAAGCTGTTCGGTCTCTCTACTGTGGCCTAAAGTGGGCATGACTCAAGAGGCAACTGGAAGGGAAAAGGAGATGCTGGGCAAAAGCTAAGTGAAAGCCCCTCAGCAAAGTCCCTCCCCGCCTCTCTACACCCACAGCCTTTTTCTAACTCCTTGTCCCCATCAGATATTGCTCTTAGCCATCTTATTCCATCGTATTCCATCTTCCCCGGGTAGTACACAGTCTCCCAGGCTCATCATCTCAGACCTCCAGGGATGGCCCAGGCACGACAACTGTGTGTGGCACCTGGCTGTGGAAATTCGAATTTTCCACACTCAAACCAAGAGCTGGCCAGTCCTGGTAACACTGAGCGAGTCGACAGGGCCTACCACAACCCTTTGCCTGTTCGTTCTCGTGACAAAAAAACTCGCCACCTGCTCGACCCCGTCCTCGGCCAGGGATGGAGAATCTGCAGTCCCTCCGCACCCCTTGGCGTTTCTAGGTCACCCCGGGGTCCACACGCACACTTCTCGCGCACACGATCGAGATCGCCGCCCTCCTGTGCACGCCCAGCCTCAGAGGGCGGTTACAAACTTACTCCTCGCCGAGGGAGCCCTGCCAGGGGCGCTGGGAGCGAGGCCCAGCCGGCCAGGCCCGGGCTCCGGGGCGGATCTGGTCGGGTCGGGTCGGGGTCGGGGTCGGGGTCGGCCCCCCGCCGGCCCGCCGGCCTTCCTCCCCTCCCGCCCGGCCGGCCCCCGGCGCACGTGCTGGGTGACAGGCCCCCCTATAGGTTCCATACCTGCCACCGGAAGTGAGTGAGGAGGGCAGTATAGGCATTTCCTGTGACGCGAGCGCCTGGACTCCATTAGGCAGCAGCTGGGGGAAGGATCAACACACCAGGGAGCAGAGCGGAGCGGACCCGAGGACAGAGGCGGCAGCTGCCTCCGCTGCCGCCCGCCGCCGCCGCCGCCACCACCGCCGGGGCTTAGCCCAGCGGCGGGCCCCGAGCCCCCCGCAGCCGCCCCGCGGCGCCCCCCCCGGCCCGACCCCCGGGCCGCGCACCCCGAGCTGCCTCCGGGAGGGGGGGGGGAAAGGGCCCGGATCCTCCTTCTCCCCCTCCTCCTCTCCCTCCTCCTCCCCCTCCTCTCACCCCTTA
>SJYC01144680.1:0-38875 GCA_006408675.1 Madoqua kirkii | reverse complement strand
GGTGGATAGTCAAGTGGTGCTTAGTAATTATTAACTCAGATTCTTTTTCTTGATTGAAATATAGTATGTAATAGTGATTAGACTTAAAATTTGTTATATTTAAACAATTTGAATGTCTTGATTCTTAGTATGTTGGTTTTGACAAATTATTTTTTGGTTACAGAGTACAAGAAGATCATCCCATTATGTCTTTTACTATTTCAAAGAATGGCCGATTAGCTTTGTTAAATGTAGCAACTCAGGTAAGTTTATTAACATAAGAAAATTTAGCTTAGTTAAAATTTGTGGGTTTTAGTATATATAAACAAATATTTTTATGAATTCTTAAATTTTACTTCGTGTGTTTGATCCATAAGTTTGTAGAGTCAATTGGAAATTTTTCAGGACATTGGCATTTTGCACAAACAGAAAATGGAAATGTTCATCAGGCAAATGCATAGTCACAGATTTCTCTTTAAAATTCTTTTGCGTTAAGAATAAATACCTGTATTCTCTTTTGTTTACAGGGAGTTCATTTATGGGACTTGCAAGACAGAGTTTTAGTAAGAAAGTATCAAGGTGTTACACAAGGGTTTTATACGATTCATTCATGTTTTGGAGGCCATAATGAAGACTTCATCGCTAGTGGCAGTGAAGGTAAATTGAGTGTCTTTTGATTCACAGATATATACAGATGGACTGAAAGTTCTATAATTCTATTTGTAAAGGTAGTTATATATATATATATAACAAATTCAAGATGTTAAATCAAAAATTGTATGAGTCACTTATCCAGTACACTGTTGATTTCCCTTTTCTTGAAGTGATTTGAGCCCCTCATTGTCACAAATCAGTAGTGCCTGTTGTGGCTGTGTGGAAGCGTGTTTGGTGCATGTGTCAAATCAAGATTTAGTTAAATCATTACTCTTTTGTAGGTATTTTTCTTTTCGTGAGATTTAATGGTTTTCAGATGTTAAAAATCAAGGTTAATGATGTTTTACTTGATCTTGGACAAAATCAAATGTAATTAGATCTTCAGTGGTTCCTTAAGACCGAAGAAAATAATTTAGATTTTCTTTGAAACCATGAGATTCTTATGGTCTCAGAAAAGCTCAAATTATGGAAATAACTACTACCTTTTTTAATAACTTACTCTGGTCTAATAACATCAGTATATCAGGTAGGCACATGCCTCAAGTAGTCTAATTTAAAACAAATTGTTTAAAATATACAAGCACAAATAAGTGAGGCAGTATTAAAAGTTGCTGTACATTTTAAGGTAATAGAAACAAATAATGGCAGATTATTGAAAATTTTCTTTCAACACATTTTCTTGAGTACCCACTTCGCTGTTCTAGCACTGTAGCAGCAAATTACTAAAGTCATTTCTTAAAAGCTAAATCTAGTTTTCCAAGATAGACCAAGGAACTGGATTTTGTTGGTGAACCCTTGGTAATGTTCGGTTACTGTGTGAGATGTTTCTATCTTCCCTTTCTTGACAAAAAACTGATGAGGATCACAAGGTAACACATGAGTTTTTCCTTTGTGTATAAGGTACATTTAAGGATTGGGACAAAGAAACATTTAGAGACTTAGATTTTTCACATGAAGCATATGACTTCATTCTTTCTTTCCCCTAAAAATGCCATTCAGATAAGATTAAGAAAAGAGCAGAGTGTATTGCTAGGCAACAATTGGAAGTTCACTTCTTTCCCATCAAAAAATCTTTTTTATCTGTTAATGTTATTTTCTTCTAGATTTTCCATTGGTTTCTATTTGATATGACTTAAATATATTAAGCCTTCTACATGCTTTTTAGCTCCTCCTACTTGAACATTCTTCCTCATGCTCTATTTAATCCTGCTCCTGGTGGGGTTTTTTACCCCTCTTAATTATGCCTCACAATGTGTGTGTGTGTGTGTCCAACTCTTTGTGACCCCATGAACTGTAGCATAGGTTGCCATTTCCTCCCCCAGAGTATCTTCCTGGCTCAGGGATAGAACCCACATCTATTATGTCTCCTGAATTGGCAGATGGATTCTTTACCAATTGTGACAATCCCCTGTACTCTTTCTAAAAATAATATGTAGCCTAGAAGTACTTTTAAAAAACATGTATTGCCACCATTATCCCTAGTGATGCCAATCTTTTTTTTTTTTGGCCCAAACTAACTTCAGAACTAAGCCTGATGAATAATGTAATTAAGCCACATTATATTCTGTTTAGGGCTAAAAATGAAACATAACTGTGAAGGAAAGAGATTAGGATTCTCATGATTCAGGTGGTTTAGAATGACTCTAAAAATGTTTTCAAGTGGTTATAGCGTATATGCTCTCTCCCAAGATGTCCACAGTAATCCATTCATTGTTTATTTGTAAAAAATATATTCCAAGAACCTTCCAAACCCTGCAAATCATGAATATCAATATAAGATAGAGCAATAGGAAGCATTTCCCCCTAAAAGTTATGCCATTACTCCAGCCTTTTCACTGTGATAATAAAGAGAAAAACTTATTTTTTCCTCTGCATTGGTACTGGATTCCTTAAACTGATAAAAGTAAGCAGAACTTGATCATAAGGCCTGTAATTCTGACCTTGACTGCTCTAATCTTTCTTAAGTTTTGCTGCATATTCAATAAATATCCTCCTTGGATATGTGTTCACAAAAGCATTTTTCATCCAGATTTCAGTAGGCACATTTCAGTTGCATTCTCACTTTTCAAGAAAGCCTGTAGTCTTTCTTTGTGGACTTGCTCTGTCCAAGGGGAAGCATAGCTGGACTGGGCATTTTTTTTTTCAAGTTTTATTTTATTCAGGAAAAATTATTTTCAAAAATGACTGAACAACAAATACCTTCTAGGAAAGATAAATTCAGTATCAGTGAGTTCCTTTTAGCTTTTGCTTCCCATACACAAAAAAAATGTTCAACAGTGGTTCCAACTTTTTATCTTTGTAAGTTTTGAAACCAGGGCACGTTCTTTTACCACAAGTTTATTACCTGTTCACCACTGTAAAGGTTCCTCAGTTGGCAGCACATCTGCTGAAAGTTCCCACATTGATCATGTAACGAGTGACAGCTCTTCAGATGGGACACTTCTCTAACTACCCTGGGCTTCTGCTGTCTGTAAAAGAACCATCACTTACATTTAGTTAACTCTTTATGGTAATATATGGTGTTATTGTGTGTTAGACTCTGTTCAAAACATTTCTTCATATACAGATTCATTTTATCCTCATAACATGATGAGGTAAGTATGACTCCCTATTTACAGAAGAAAAGTTGCAGGGAGTGGGAAATGTGCCCAAAGTTACACACCTGGTCAGGAACACAGGGAGGATGTGGACCAAGCAGTCTGACCCTACAGCCCTTTCTCTGAACCACTACTCTGTACTAGACAGTTGTTTCATTTTGTTTATGAAGATTAGTTTATCCAAAGAAACAAAGTTGTTGGGGTTTTTGGTTTTTATGGGCACTTGATGAGAGTATAAACAGACTACCACACAGTCATATCATGATACAGCTGTTGGACAGCTGTCTAGCCTCACAAGTAAACACGTGAGCAGGACGTCCCGGATTTCAATCCCAGGTTCACCGTTTACCAGCTATTAACCATGAGGAGATTGCTTACACTTGCAGTTCATCAGTCACCATCCATAAAAGGCATAAGCACCACCTCTTGATGGTGGTGAAGATTAAATAATAGTTGTTTAGCACCTAGAACATTGTAAGCACTCAATATTTAGCTGTCATCTTAATTGCCATATTTGAGTTTGGATACATTGCTTCTCTGTCACCTCTCATTTCCATAGAATTTATCTTCATCCTAGATTTCTTTATTTTCAATCGTCTTGACTGTGATTATACATTATGTATTACAGAATTTTGCAGATTCTGTGATGACTTGTAAGCTAGTCTGTCGTTTTTAACAGGGAAAATGTGTGTTTTATTAAAATTTAAATGGATTTTTCAAAAAATAATATGCTAAGTTATTCACATAATTTTTGTTGTCCTTTCAAGTTTGATAAATGTTCTGTAATGAGCAAAAAACTTAAAATCAATCAATTTTGTTAATCTGTTACACTTTCCCAACTTTTTTCTGAATTACTGTTATTCAGATCACAAGGTTACATCTGGCACAAACGTAGTGAACTGCCAATTGCGGAACTGACAGGGCACACACGAACAGTCAACTGTGTGAGCTGGAACCCACAGATTCCATCCATGATGGCCAGCGCCTCAGATGACGGCACTGTTAGGATATGGGGACCAGCACCTTTTATAGACCACCAGAATATTGAAGGTAACCGTCATACAGTATTGTTTTTTTCCAGATGAAACCTTGCCTTAATTTATCATAAAGTTGTAGCACTTTTAAGCGGTACTTTAAAGTGTAGGCTATAATAGACTTTCTCCCTCATTTAAAGATTGTACACTGTATGTCACTCCACAGGAGTTTAATTAATCTAATATGCAACAGTATTTTTTGTTTGTTTTATTGATGACAGTGGTGAGAATAAGCAAGAATATGCCACCTCGTTTACAGGCAAGTTAGTATTGCCACTTTCAAAATCTTCCTAAAAATCTTGCTTCATTAGACAAGAAGTATTTTATATTTCTTTGCTCATGAAAACTAGCTAGTATATGAAATTTGAGCAGCTTCAGGATGATCTTGCTTATGGTTTTATCCTTACAGATGACTGTCTGTTAATACCATGTAGCATACTAGCATGAACTGTGTATGATGGATAGAGAAAGAGAATGGAACTAGAATTCATCATGTACCTATGTGCCTAGTAACCTACTAGGCCCTTTATATACACTGTCTTGCAGCACATCTGTATAGCTCTATAAGAAATGGAGAAGTGTATTTGTCCTCATTTCTGGAGTGTGAAAACTGAAGCATGGCAAGACTAATTAACTTGTAGAGTGCTGCCAGGTCTTCAAATCTAAGTCTAAAAGGTGTTTTCCATTACTTTCAGATACCAGAAGAAAGCCCACAGCCAGAAAGCTAACAGTTAAGCACATAGCTTAATTGAGCAAGATATGCTAGAAGAGATAATGAGAAATTTTATGTAAATGACTTACCTGTTCTTTTTTCAGAGCAAAAATATTTAGTTTGCTTAAAAGGAAATAATTTACCTAGAAATGGATAAACAGATTTTTTTGTTCACAGTGTGTCCCACCTAAGTGTTTTTAGTAAGAAAGATGACCAGCTGCTCTCAGTTATTCTCAGAGGAGGAGGGTTGTCAGGGTAGCACGAATGGCTTAAAAGCATGTTCTCTGTGCTTTTATCTGTGTGGTACAGACTGTGCCAGATCTCACTGGTAGGTGAAGATATACAGCCAAAGACAAGGGTAAGAAGCGTGTGGAGCACACAGCTCAGGAAGTTTGAAAACTACTCTTGAGTTACTCAGAACATTCTAGGGCCTTTTTGTATTTGTAGATCACTACATGACGTGATTTCACTAACATACCTCTGAAATTAGCTAAAAGCAAAAATCTTGATTGATTTTGTGTGTATTTGCTGGCCCTTTTTGAAAGGTTTCAAGGCCTACTCATAGGTACTTTAGAGATCTATAACTGAGATTATATGTGATTTTCAAATTTTATTAGTCATTTTGGAAATTATTTCTTCAAATAAACATTTGATACAAAGAACTAGGAAAATACTAGGTATATAGTAACAGATTTACCTTGTAAGTAGATTTATTTTAGATGTAGCTTTAAGGATATGTTTGTGCCTCCACTACAGTGGAATAAGAGTTGCAGTGCGATTTGGTAATTTAATTATTGTGGATACTCATTATGGTGGATGAGACAAACAGTCCAGTTGTAAGAATTGGGTCAAATTAAGCAATTTTCAGTTGTGCTTTGCAAATAGGTATAGCACTAAAAGATTTTCATTTATACCTACAATAAGAAAATAACTTCTTTATAACTAGATACTTAGTTACATGCCTTTTACTAAAGTATCCTCTGAGTTCTTTTCCCCTGCTCGAAAACATTTTTTCTAATTGATACCTGTTTGGAATAGACATTTGGGAAAAATGTAGATGAAGCTAAGGAAATGGCATTCCAAAACCATAAGTATCCTAAAATACTAAAAGTCATTTAACTAAAAATACTTAAGTTCCAAAAAAAAGAATCGCTGATCTTTTATTATAAGTAGCAATCCATACTCACTTTTTTTTTTTTTTGAGGACTATACACAATGGAATAGAACCAAGTACTCATGCATGCTACAACATGGATGAATTTTAAAAACAATATGCTATGAAAGAAGCCAGACACAAAAGAGTACCTATTGTGGTTCCATTTATATGAAAGTGTCCCAAATAAGCTAATCTGTAGAGAAAGCAGACTAGTAATTGCTGAGGATTGTTGATTGACTTCTAATGGTGATGAAAATGTTTTAAAATTGATTGCCCTGATGGTTGTACAATCCTCTGTGAATACGCTAATGACTACTGAATTGTCCAGCTTAAATGGGTGCATTGTAGAGTATGTGAATTATAGCAATAGAGCTGTTAACACATTGTCCTTCCCACAAACACACACAGAGTAGGGTAATATTGCAGAGTTTCAAACTGAGCCACTAGAAGAATTCAATATTGGATTGGACAAAAAAGTTTATTTGGATTTTTCTGTAAAATTGGGAAACTGAACAAACTTTTTGGCCAGCCCAATACATAGTTATAATGCAGTTTTACCTTAGACTGCCAGATGTTCTTTCTTCTATTTCTTGCTTCTCTATTTATTCTACCATAAAAATGTTTCCACTCTGAGTATTTCAAGATTTCTTTTTAAAGTATAAGATTCCAATATGATTGATTATTCACTTGGGTCTCCAATATTCAAAATAATCATGGGTTTATACTACAATATGTAGCCTAAGAAAACACAGTTTTAATGATCTGATCATGATGCAAATACCAAGAATTTGCCTTGATGTGATTGTTTTTTAATGTTAAGATATTTTGTGATGTCATGATGCTGATTTCAAAACTTTCTAACTGGTAACTTTTTTCTCCCCCTCCCCTCTTCTTCTTTTCCCCCAATACACATTTCATCTTGTCTTCATTCAGAGGAATGCAGTAGCATGGATAGTTGATGGCGAATTTGGAGCAGACGACTTCTGTTTAACTTAAAATTAGTCGTATTTTAATGGCTTGGGATTTGGTGCAAACAAACATGATTGATAGTGGACTGACATGCTCGTCATGAAAAAAGAACCATTTCTGAAGCCCGATTGGGGCCAAACATTTACACCTTGCTTCATAGTAACCAGTTGAGATGAAGCACGTCGTTAGAACGTTGTTGGACACCATGTTGAATTACCCCCCATCGGTTGTGAAGAACTGTGCTACATTCAGGCTTACCCATTGAACTCAGTATATATATTTTTTTCCCTCCTGCCTTTTGTCTGGCAGGATACCATTCTTGTTGCTCTTCTGTGTAATGAAGTTTAAATGCTTGTTTGGAAAACTTTATTTAACAGTTTAGAAGGCTTGATAGAAAGAGTGCATTAGTCTGAAGAGTATACATTGGATAGGAAAGAATTTCCTTCTTTTGTTTCTCCAAATCTTTCCGCCTTATTTAGCTTGAGATCTTTGCAGCTTGGTTCATGGATTCTAGCCTTGCCCGTTGCGCAGTATATACTGATCCAGATGATAAACCAGTGAACTATGTCAAAAGCACTCTCAATATTACATTTGACAAAAAGTTTTGTACTTTTCACATAGCTTGTTGCCCCGTAAAAGGGTTAACAGCACAATTTTTTAAAAATAAATTAAGAAGTATTTATAGGATTAAAGTGACTTCATTTGTATACGTTTGGAATCTAAACCAGCTAAAAAAGAGTTTCCTCTATGACTTAGATATGCAGTATAACTGATGCTCTTCTGGAATACCACATGAGACATGGTCAGAAATAGTACTTGGAAGGACACTATACAGAAAATTCAGAGTAGTGCTTTGAAGATTGTCCCCCTTTTGTTTTATTCCCGAAGGAACATCATTACCTGATCTTGAAGAAATTTAAGATTCAAAAAGAGAATTTTAAATTTGTACCAACATGAGAGATCAGTAGTCTGTATAAGTTTTCAACAAAGCTTGTTCCAAGTTGTTCTCAATTTGGGGAATCATTTAGGTGTCATCTAGCAAGAGAGTAGAAATCAGCAGATATAACCACTTTGGAAGTTTATAGTATAATTGAGCTTGTTAGAGAATTCAGCAGGTTACAAACATACTTAAACTGGGTTTAAAACCTCATAATCATTTCCCTAATTGCCCTTAATATTTTGACATAGGGATACATAAATTTAAACACTATTTCTCCTCAGTTTTTCAGATATTGCCATACTGAACCTCATTCTAAACTGGTGCTGTGGGTAGTGTCCCTCTCCCCTCCCTGTTTAGTTTAAGGAAAGGTTTCCTTCATGGAAAAGCACTTTTGAGAATTTCACATTTAAAATACGCCAAAAGCTTGACGTTCACATTGTGCTTTTAAAATCCCGTAACAGCTGAGTACAACATACTTAGTCTCCTTTGAAATTCCCTCCCTTTTTCAGTAGAGGATGAATATGGTGACCATAGCTGTTACATTGAGAAGAGTGGGAATATCTCCAAAATAAGATTCTGGTGAAGAAAAAGTCTTAACACTGTTTCCTTTTGACCCAGCCAAATCTATATTATTTACCATGAGCAGACTTCTTCAGGATCCACAAAGAAGAGAAAAAAGGCTTGGATGTCAGGAGTTCTTCCTTGGTGGGTGGGATGGGGGTGGGGGGCGTTTAACAGGAGGGTAGCAGGGAGAAATGGTCAAGTCAGGGAAGGGGAGAAGAAAGAAAAACACAAATTGGCCTTAAAATAAGCTCGGATTCTCCCAGAAGCTCATAGTAAGAGGAGATGACAGATCGTGGTCAGCAGATTATTTTATCAAATTGGTAATGTAAAAGATTTCTTCAAGCTCCATTTTGCAGAGACCACCACTTAGAGAATCAAGAATTCCTGTTTTGATATTTCTAAGTTAAAATATATGTTACAGTTTATCTGGTACTTCATTTTTAACTAAAATTACTTTTTACTTTAAGCTTGAATAAAATCTTCATTGGTAACTGTATATAATTAAGTGGCAACTTCTGTTTACCTCAGTACAGTTAAATCCATTCATATTTTAAGTGATTCATGTATACCCTGAAGCCATTAATTACCCCAATCTCTATGGTAACATCACTAACAAAATGTGGCATAGAAACTCCACAGCTGTTTACAAATTGCATTACAGTGTGCCATGGTACATTTGTAACAATTCACTGGGATTTGTGCCCGTTCAGGGGCAATTTGGCACTCAGAGGCTACTGTCCTTCACCCAACCACCACTAGATCTGAGTTTTCAGAGTGCTTCTGAAGTACAGTTTAAGAACACTTTTAAAAAGTGGAGGCAAAGTGAGGCACATTTTACAAGAACATAACTCCATTAGAATGGAGTAACAACTATGCAAAGGTTTCTGTAGCAGCTAGGTGAGTTTGTGTTCCAAGTCTGTCTTAATTGGCAGCTTCCTACATATACTGGTACTTTGCAGTGCCAACTTGCTGTAAACATCTATTTCATGCATGTGCCGTGCAGTGACTGCTTGAAAGGTGAAATACATGAAGAAACCTAGGATTTTATGGTACAAAGAACCTGATGGCAGGATGGTCTAACTCCTAGCTGTCAACTGAAACCTCTGATTATGCTGTAGTTAGTCTAGGCTTGAGGTGAGAGTATTTTCAAGCCAGCTGCAAGATACTAACAAATGTATAAACTGAAAAGTACCAATACTTTTTGCACATAGATCAAAATAGAGTGGAGAATTTTGGCTCCAAAAATCAGGTTAGTAGGCTCATTTCCATGTGCTTGAAAATGTTTTTGTTAACTATTCATTGATCAAGGGCTAGAGCATGTATGAAATTAAATGTCTTTTTCCTCCAAGTAACTGATTATTACAGTGTTGGATATGGGGTTCCTAAAATGGGTGTGTGGGTGGTGAATTAAGAGTAGGGAATTAGCGGGGAGGGAAGACGGCCTCAGTTTTTATTTCTGTATTTTATTAGTGTTCATGCTAGCTACACTTGTGTTACTGGCCAGGTAAATGTTCTGTTCAACCAGGTAAGTAGTTTAAATAGGAAATTTTGTTTGCAAATGCCCCTACAAATTGGCCCATTTTAGTGGGTGGGAGAACAAAAGGGATTACCTAACTTTAAAAATAAACTAATTAAAATGACTTTCAATATTTTGTTAATCTGAAATCACACTAGTAGTAATTTGGTGATTTTTATTATTAGGAGTGTTGTCCCTGTAGAGTGGCATTCCATGACATTAATAGAAAACCCTTTTTCCCTACCCCTCCCCATCTTGAAATTCTCTTTTTTAGGTTCCTGCACACAAGAACTGACCCTAACACCTCAGCTCACACTGGTAAATATATCTTACATCTCTTGAAAGGGAAATAGCCATGTCAGTTTCTTTCACAGCAGAAGAATGACTACTTTTGAATGGGGAGGAAAGAAGACATTTTTATTAATATCCTTTTTGTCCCATATCTAAAATGTTTATCTTGGTTTTGTTTTACTTTCTCATTTAAATTTTAGCAACGTTTTTGAGGTTGTTCCCGAAAACTACTTCCATTTCAAAAACCATACCTGATTTAGTATAAACCGCTAACTTTAAGAGAAGAGGTTAATTTGCATTTACACTTAGACACTTTCTAAAAACAGGGTGAACATAATTGAAAATTTTTGGTGTTGTTAAGCTATTGTTATAGTAGCTGCCCTATAGTTGTAAAAACAAAACCCATCCGTTATCTACTTAATCCAGATAGCCTGGATTTAATGAAACTAATAGTATAAAAATGTGTGTGTGTGTGTGTTGTATCTGTATGAAAGAGAGAGAGTACTTAAGCCCTAGGAGCAGCTGTTCTGGGTTCTTAGCAGTTTTACTGACAGTCTTGTGCACATGTGAAGTGCCCTCTCTGAATTAAGGTTTGGTTAATACTGGTATATTTTTATAAGACTGAAATTGTGCCCCCATCTTTAACTTAAAACATTTTCATCATCAGGGTCAATGTGCTAAAACTGAATTGGAACATTTTTAGGCACAGGTGGAAAAAATTTTATTGGCTCCTTGAAAATGTGTGTGTGTGGCGGGGGAAATAGATCCACAAAAGCATGTATGTATTTACAAACCAAGCTGTAGAGATCAAGAAAAGAACTTAAGTGTTGATCTCAAGATTTCTAAATTGTCAAGATTACATGGCATTGTGGTGGAACTAGTTAACACTTAGAGCTTTTGGTATGTAATAATTATTTGCTATGGACTGATTAAATGTTTCAAAGGATTGTGTTCTTAAATTGGGGGTGGGGTTTTTAACTGCCTCTCAGATTATATTTAGTAGTTTAAATTTCTTTGCTTTGTTATTTCATTAAAGCGTAAAAAACTTCAGGTCTCTGGTATATTTATTTTCACTTGTTCTACTAATTATTTACAAAATACCCTTTGTTAACTTTTATTTTATAAATGGGTAGTATATTAAAATGTCTTTAAATTTTTGTTCAGCTGAAACTACGTTAACTTTGATTTGCTTTCCTGTTGTTTTTTTTTAATACACCTTTTCCATGTCAGTGCATAGCACTTAACCAATTGTTTGTACTCCTTTTTAATTGAATAAACAGAATGAATTAAGTAATTGTAGCTGTGTTAAATCTAATAGCCATTAGTCTGAGTGTTTAAATAGTACTTGTTACCTAGAACAATCAGTTTGCTGAATTTGACATCCATAGATTCACCTGGAATTTTTTAACAGTGTCTAACAAAGCACTGCTTAGCCAGTTATTTTTTAAAGAGCTATTATATGTAATTATGGATTAATTTAGAAAATCTTCAAGAACATTTGCATTTTAAAGGAATCATATGCCGCATGTTCAAAAATGTTCAGTCACCCAGTCGTGTCCAACTCTCTGCAACCCCATGGACTCCAGTGCACCGGGCCTCCCTGTCACTCATCTCCTGAAGTTTGCCCAAGTTCATGTCCATTGCATCAGTGATACCAACGAGCTAAGTCATCCTCTGACGCCCTCTTCTGCTCTCAGTCTTTCCCAGCATCAGGGACTTTTCCAATGATTTGGCTGTTCACAGCAGATGACGGAAATATTGGAGCTTCAGATTGCATCAGTCCTTCCAGTGAGTATTCAGGGTTGATTTCCCTTAAGAGTGAATGGTTTGATCTCCTTGCTGTCGAAGGGACATTCAGGATTCTTCTCCAGCACCACACTTCAAAGGCATCAATTCTTTGGCAGTCTGCCTTGACCTGGGTTTGATCCCTGGGTTGGGAAGATCCCCTGGAGAAAGGAAAGGCTGCCCACTCCAGTATTCTGGCCTGGAGAATTCCATGGACTGTATATAGTCCATGGGGTCACAGAGTTGGACATGACTGAGCAACTTAAACTTCACTTCTTTACAGTCTAGCTCTCACAGTGGAGGTAACAAATAGATTGAAGAGATTAGATCTAATTAACTGTACCTGAAGAACTCGGGCGGAGGTCCATAATATTATACAGGAGGCAGCGAATAAAACCATCCCAAAGAAAAAAGACAAAGTGGTTATCTGAGGAGGCTTTACAAAGAGCTGAAGAGGTAACAAATAGATTGAAGAGATTAGATCTATTAACTGTACCTGAAGAACTCGGGCGGAGGTCCATAATATTATACAGGAGGCAGCGAATAAAACCATCCCAAAGAAAAAAGACAAAGTGGTTATCTGAGGAGGCTTTACAAAGAGCTGAACAAAGAAGGGAAGCAAAAAGCAAGGGAGAAGGGAAAGGTAATCCAACTAAACACGGAGTTTCGAAGAACAGCACAGAGACGAAGGCCTTCTTCAGTGAAAAGGTGTATAAAACTAGAAGAAAACAACAGAAAGGGGTGGAGATCTTTTCAGGAAAATTGGGAGGTACCCAAGGAACATTTCATCCAAAGAGAGTGCAATAAAGGACAGAAATGGTGGAGACCTAGTGGATGCTGGAGAGATGGAAAGAACACACAGAAGAACTATACCAAAAAGATCTTAATGAACTGGATTGCTACAATGGTGTGGTCAGTCACCCAGTCAGACATTCTGTGCAGCAAGGTCAAGTGGGCCTTAGGAAGCGCTGCTGTTAATAAAGCTAGTGGATGCGATGGAATCCCTAAACGATGATGCCATCAAGGTGTTGCATTCAATATGTCTGCAAGTCTGGAGGACCCAGCAGTAGCCACAGGACTGGAAAAGTTTCAAAAATAACTGCTACATCTGAAATTGTGCAGTTAGGTAGTGGAAATGTTGACAAGGGATGAAAATACATTTCCAATTTGAAATTAAAATTTATTTCATAACAAATATATAGTTCTTTAAAGATCTCCTTGGAGAACACATTCAGTATATACAAAGCTATGTAGTACACTTGTATTTATGAAAATGAAAACCAGTTGCCCATCAGTGAATTACTACAGAGTAGGCTTTATGATTTTTACTGCTAAGGGTGACATTCTGCACAGTAGAAGGAAGTTCAAATGTGGAAAATCTGTTTTTGGCAGGGAGTGAGTGGAGAGTCAGCTTAGGATAGCGGATCCACTAGTGAGGCAGAGAGTAGTGCTTCCACACACTGCTCCCCTCTTCAAAGGTATGGTTGCCACTTGCTCTGATCAACAGGCAAGGGGAACTTTTTCTACTTGAGTCTTTAAATATACAGCTACACTTGGCAGATTTAGCTTAGTCAAATTATCCCTCTGTTTAAAGCTTCATGCCAGATCCCAACCTTAATAAATCTGACAATAGAGTTGTATTTTAAAAACACAATTCTCTTCCACTTAAGCAAGAGAAAAGTTGGTCTTTAGTTACATCATTTCATGACTTGACATTTTTTCCAGAAAGACAAACCTGCAAACATTCAACAAACAAATCACCCCATCATCCTGTCGCTCCTACTCACGCTGAGTCATATTCGGCTCTCTTTGCAATCCCATGGACTGCAGCCCCCCAGGTTCTTCTGTCCATGGGATTTCCTAAGCAAGAAAACTGGAGTGGTCAGTCAATACTTCCAACAAGTCTAGATGCCTGCCTCTGGTTTTATGGCAGTGGGCTCTTCTCCCTCAAACTTGATGAGTGTGCCAACCATGAGCATTTCCTTTTCTGATGTGAAGATTAGTGGCTGCTTTGGTCACTGTATTAAGTGAATGTAATGAGTTCAAGCCTTTTTTCTTTTTATAGCCTCAGGGAAAACATCTTATTTAAGATATAATTAGCCATGGTGATAGACTGTATCTACAATTCAAATAAATATATTAATGTTCTTCATTTAAGTCCTGTGGCTTCATTTCCTTTTTAATATATTAAAGTGCAGCTACACATTGAATTGGGAGTTGTGTACCTAATAGTTTCCAAGTGACTAACCTTCCCTCGTCCCCCAAATGGAAAAATACCAGTTTTCAGCCTGTGAATCCAGAAGTCTTGATTTTATTATCAATGAAAAATTTGTTCTAAAAGCTCTTTCACACTATGTTTAAATGGGTTTTTTTCCCCATTAATGGATCCACATGAAGACCTTTTCAGTAAGATTTTGTTTCCTTGTCCAGAAAGAACTGATTGATAAATCAACTGGTTTGAATTTCCTTTTCCTTTGTATACTTTCTCCTAATGTTTGTGTATATAATTGGAGTGCTTATTGGATACGAGGTACTTTATATACATTATTTAAACTTCTATCTCTGTAAGCAAGTATTGCTCACTTTTCCTTCAGTGATAAACTCAGGCTTAAGAAAACTAATACAGTTACTAGGTGGTAGCATTGGGATTTTCAAACTCATTTTGATTCCCAAACCTGTGATTTTAACTCCTAAACCTAGGTGCACGTGGGACTCAACTGAAGGCTTTTTTAACTTTTAGATTTCTAAGCTATCTTCAGATGAGTCAGATTTGTTAAACATGAGGTAACTGTATGTTGTCAGCTGGCACTTACTGGTGGTTTTTGAAAACTGGGACTGTGCAACATTACTTTAGCAGTGAGACCAAGAATTAAAAGTAGGAGCAAGAATGGTATTGAGAGGGGCCAACCACAGCGCTTAAGCTTCCCTGGTAGCTCATCCACCTGCAATGCAGGAGACCCCCTCCTCTCCTGGGTTGAGAAGGTCCCATGGAGAAGGGAATAGCTACCCACTCCAGTTGAGTTGCTTGGAGAATTCCATAGACTGTATAGGTATAGTCCTTGGGGTTGCAAAGAGTCAGACACACTCAACCACAAAGCTATATGCTCGTTGGTTAAGTAACACGATTACAGAACAGGTATTCCTTTGGGCTAATGTATTTGGTGCTTGCTTTACGCCAGTCACTATGGATGAGCCACTCATTTCATTCTCATTCTCAAGGTAGCCTCATGGGGCAAATACTAATTTCCATTTTACAAATGAGGGAAGTAGGTTTAAATAAATTAACTCGTATGAAGGAGCTGGGATTCAAAGCCAGGTGCCCCCGAGCTTATGCTTTTAGCCACTATGTCATACAAACCTTACTTGGTCTGTAGATGGCCACTTAACCCTGGATTAAAAATTGACTTAAAACTTGTCAAAGATAGGTACAACATTTAAGGCCACACTTGACTGATTGTAATTAACTGTGTAGTTCATAGAAGAAAATGACACCTTTGAAAGTCTAGCTATTTCTCCATATAATAAAACAGGCTCATAAAGTTGTATAGAAGAAAACCTCCACAGTAAATATGAATATCTCAATTACTTTATAAAGTAATGGTTTTGGAATCATCACACCTGAATACAAATCCTGTAACTTGCATGTCACTTTAGGCAAGTACTTAAGTTAGTTCCTTTACCTAAGAAAGGACCTATCTTATCAGACAGCATTGTGATGGGTGAGAATGTACACAGTAAAATTACAAACGATGTTTTTTTAAGAGTTTATGGCAGAGGATGCAGTCAGCAAAGGCCAGAATACTACAAGTGCTACACAACAAATGACTTGATTGCTATGTCAAATGAAACCATTTCTTCAACAAATTGCAAAGGAAAAAAGAGGGAATTTAGTAGATTAAGAGCCTTAAGAGAGACTAATCAAGTGAAATGTACAGATCTTTGGTGGATCCTGATATGAACAAATTGTAAAACTTGAGCCAGTGGGGCAAATCGGAGCACCAATTGGCTATTTAGTACTAAGTAGTTACCAACTTATGTATGATATTGGGACTGTGTGTGTGTGTTTTAAGAACCTTATATATGTAATGTGTAGTACTGGCTTCAAAATAGGTGAGGGAGGGAAGGTAGTAGTTTGTGGATAATGCCCTTACATTTGATTACTCTAGCTGGTAAAATAGAAAATTACCAATTAACATGGATTAGTCCTGTTACTGTCCTCCCAAAAGTTAGTGTTTTATAGACTTACACCAGAAGACTAGCCTTGCTCTGCAGGTCTCTTAGAGATTAGATGCAGTGGCAGCCAAACTCGATTTTAATTGGGCTGTTGAGTTCAACCCTCACCTGGTTTGCATCCAGTCTGTGAAATAGGCTGCTGATCAGATCAAGTGATAAGATCAGACTCTAGAACTTGATTTCCTGTTACATCCTCTCCTTCAGTTATCAATTTGAATGAACTGAGCTGTGAAAACACACGAAGGATGCAAGCTCCTTCCTTGTCAAGTGCCAGTCTCTTGCCCTGAGAGTATATAAAGAACCAACTACATCCCCTGAGTCAGTAACAAAGTGGAGACTGATAAAACAGGGTGTTTAAAAGTGTAAGGGCTTTCCCGGTGGCTCAGAGGTTATAGCGTCTGCCTGGAATGCAGGAGACCCGGGTTCGATCCCTGGGTCGGGAAGATCCCCTGGAGAAGGAAATGGCAACCCACTCCAGTACTCTTGTTTGAAGAATCCCATGGAGGGAGGAGACTGGTAGGCTACAGTCCATGGGGTCACAAAGAGTCGGACATGACTGAGCGACTTCACTAAGTATATGAGAGATGGCTGGAGAGAGGTGATGTCGTAGGGTGTAACTTGGCACCTTACTAGTCCTCTCAACCTCTACACACAGGGTGCTCTGCTAGAGAACAGCAAATTCAGTTTTTGTTAAGCTGACTCACTTTTTGACTAGGCACTAATGTTGAATGGGAACTAATACAGGTGAAACCAAGATTGCTCCGTAAATGGAAGCAACAAACCAAATACACAGCAGGGAAGACACAGTCAAACCTCTGAAACTCTCAGGGAGCTGATCTGGACTGCCCACCCACTCACTCTTCCTCACCCAGCTTCAGAGGGAAGCAATTGAAAGCAAAAACAGCTTTTATCAAAAAATTTATTCTGAAGAGAATTTGAGCTCAGTACCAACTTAGTGATCAATCCCTTTAACATCTGTCCTAAAGGTAATTATTACTGTGGTTACTGAAGTTCACAATGCTAATCCCTAAGGCTTTGAATACCCCTCAGTCCTCAGACTATTTAGAGCAAAACAGTTTGACTACTATCTTCGAATTTTCATGGTAAATATGGCTTAAAACCAAAAGGCTTCACTGACAAGTTCTCACAAAGGCACAATAGCCCATTCTCTGAATGACCTTATTCACTGTAGCATCACTACACCAAGAATATTTCAAGTTTTGTTACACTACATTGCAAAATAGTAAATTTGGCCTAAAGTACATACATTCAGGTGGCACCAATCTAGATAATAAGCATAGAATTTCAGACTTCCCTTCTCTGTCTTGCTGCCTGTTTCCATATATTAGAACAATTTTATTTACATTTGAGAATAATTAATTATACCTAGTACATAGTAATTCTTATCACAATTACTGACAAAGTATTACTTGTGAGTAAAGTTCACAAGTCTCAAGTGCACCAAGTACAGCTGTTTCCTTTCCTAACCTAGCATGCCTTAGAACATTCCATAATGTCACTGCCTCGAAAACAGAGGTAGACTTTGATTATGTTGCTCCATTACTTCTGACTTCTCTGACGTAAAGGACATCAGTTAAGACTTCAAGCTGAAAGAGCAATAGAACAACACAATCAGATTTACTTCTTTTCCTATAAGTAGTATCATCTTTAATTTGCATATGAAGAAACTGAGGCTTGAGAAGGTTAATAACTGAAAGATGTAGGGCTTGAAAATCTGAACCCAGAACTGTCTGCTTCTTAAGTCCATCTCCCTTCTATATCAGATTTATTTGTTCATTCAACAATCAGTTGTTTCTGTGTGCAAGCCACTGTATTAGGTGCCAGGAGCAACAGGAAGAAGATACAAAAATAATATACTCTACCCTCCAGGAGTGTACAGTCTAGTAGGAGAGATGAATTACATATAAATGACCATAATACCAGATAGAAAGTGGTGTGAGCCACAGAAGAAAAAGTTCCATTGGGGAGCTTTCTTATCTCTCAAAGTTCCGATGTAGGGAAGCAGATTTGGACAATATTATTCCTTTGTCATCTGTGTGGCATGAAAATGTGGCTGTCAGGCTTTGAAAAACCAAGCTGTACCTTAGATCTTTCCTGCTCAGCTCTCTTAGCTGAAGTCCCATGATCAGTAAGGGCACTTGCTACCACTGAGGGGAGGGAAGGAAAAGGACAGGACACACAGATAAAAGTGTGTTGCACCCAGGAGCACACCACTGCAGCCTTCGCTGGCTGGGCCGTGGGCACTACCTTCACAGACAGGGAAGAGGAATGATATGCCAGAGAGAACGCTAGACTAACCAGCGGGATTCCAGGTGCAGTCCCCAGGGCCCTGCTCTCCGCCTCTAAAATGAAGCTAGACCAAAGGATTTCCAAGGGCCTCTGCAACTCTCCAATCAGATAGGAGCACAGAAAACTAATCTTTAGCATCTTAACCACAGCTCTTAAAAGTCACTGCTCTTCTCTTTTCATCATTTGTAGAAGAGCCCCTAAAAAATAAAACAAAAAACTAGAATCACCCTCTTTCCTGGCTTTGATAAGACAAGCAATAGAAGAAAGGTGGTTTTGCTTTTAACCACAGTGAATGTTTCAGAAGAGCTCCTGTCTTGTAAACAAGGCAACTTTCTGATCTGCTCAGCCTCTGCTCCGTGCCCAACGACATGCAAACTGACAGCCAGATGCCCTCAACTACATGGAGTTTCTATTTTGGTTACTGGGAATACTTGATATATTCAATACCTTGTAATAATCTATAATAGAATAAAATAAAAATTGAATCACTATGCTATAGATATGAAACTAACAACACTGTGAATATTGGCATTTTTTTGAAAAAGAATATTTGAGAAGGAGAACTAAGGAGATACTGATAATACTATTAATACTAATACTAGAAGAACTAAGGAGAACTAAGAATAAAAGAATATTTGTTCAACAGTCCTCTACTACCTTTGAGCTTCCTGAAGTAGCTTATTTATCTCTCAGTTCTAAATTTTCCAACACCTTCACTGCTTTAAAAGCTTGAGCAGAACATTTAGAGGCATTGGAAGTTAGGGATACAGCCAGAGTAAGTGACAATTTTTTTTAATCAGAAGAAGGTGCCTAAGAAAGAAAAGGTAAGAGAGATACAAACTAACTTCTATGTTACAGCTCCTTGGCTCTTTGCCTGGAAGAAATACAAGATAACCCCACCGGGCAAATTCTGAGAGTTGCAGAACAAAAGAACCAAGTTACTTTGCTACCGTTTCACCCTTCCTTTCACGTGTGGCCAGGGCATACCACCATCCTCAAAATGTGGGTCTACCCATAAACGGAGTTTTGCTTAGTGGCTCTCTGGCTTCTGCCAAGCCAAGGCCTAGTCCATGGCTGAAAAGACATGCAACATTTGATATTTGGTGACCACACAACTTATCTGGCTAGTCAATTCCGCCTCCACAGACTGAAGACTCTCTTTGGATGCTGTCATAGAACACAGCTGTTTCGCCTAAATATCAGCACCTAAGAGACATTAAAACACAAAGGAGAACTAAGAATAAAATGCCAAGTTTACTTCACCTGGCAACAGAACCTAAGAAGTTACTTCTCTCAACAACTGCAAGAACTGACAAATACTCCAAGGAACAGAGTTTGCTTAGATAGTGCTGTGTCCATGACATGGACAGAGTGGGCAGTGCAGCACCAAGCAGCCTGGCGACAGGATCAGTTTCACTGACACTGAACGACCAGCTTACTCCTGCATCTAACCTGATGAGCATCTTCTACCAAATCACCTCTCCAAAACCATTAAAAGACATATCAGAGATCAAATATTAGATCAATTAGAATACAAAACCAAGATCCAGCAAGAGCCAGTGAGAGTGTATGAGTTTGAGGGTGATTGTGGAGGCAGTGGCTTTTAAATGAACGCTCTTGATAAAATTTGTTTTGGCTTATTTTCCTTTCTATAGGCAGGAATTACATTTACCTGTAATGGATTATAAGGCTTCACAAATTCAGCAAAGAAATATATATTTTTTGAAATGTCATTTTTATGTTAACATTCTTATGAAAAGATATTTGGCTTACAGTCCCATAAATCTGTAAACCATGTGAAATACACGAAGCTGCCACAGTATAGGCGCAGTAGTAGTTTCGTTTCTTTCTTCCTGTGCCCAGACTAACAGTATGGTTTTGTACTCTTGACCTGAAGAGCCACCTTGCTTATCTATTACACTTTCCATTTACAGCATGTCCTTTACTCTTTGGCATGCAAGGCTGGAATGAGTCCTCTTCCTACATACAAATAACTGTCTTCTACATACAGATGATGAAACACACCTTCACATGTTGGGGGTTCAGGCTAAAGTTGAGAACCAGAAAGCTACAAAAACTCAATTCATGTTTTTTAAATACTTTATATGTTAAAAATACAGCAAAAATACTTTTTGTTCAAAGAGGAAAAAATATACTGCTATGGTCACGGTTCTAAGGATGATTTAAGTAGTCTCTGGCTCCTCAACTGTGCACTGTAGTGTAGGCTGACTTCAACCACGGCTGCTCCAGCTTCAGTCATTTATCAAAGCTAAAATCATACTGTGGAGAGAAGAAATTCATGTTACTAATGTTTCCTTAGGAATGTTCCTACAGAGTCTGTTCTGTACAGACCTGCATCCCTAAGGCTCACCAGGTGACACTCATTTGGGCAGAAAACACTACCTAAAGGGAAGAAGATCTACAGTGGGGCACCAAGAGGCTCTTATGTTTCAAGAAAGAAGGAAAGAAGCAAAGAAAGAAACCTGGGGTAGAGGCGAGGCTGGGGAGTATAACCTAAAACCAACGTTGGACTATAGTTGAGGAAAAACATGCTATATCAAGAGAGGAAACTTTAATTCTCTATGGAGGTCTCTGCACATGTTGTTCCTACTCCTGGAACCCCTCCCCTCACACCCTACATTCCTCTCAGGCTTCATGACCCCTCGGCTTTGGCACCTCCTCTGAGAAGCCAGCCTCTCAGCCACGGGCACTGGCCGGGCCTCCTTCCAGGGCTCCATGGCCTCCCTCCAGAGCTCCTTGGCCTCTGCATGCCTCAGCTCCTATCCACTTTCATTTTCCAGGTGACACCCACATACTGCCATCAGCAGGGTCCCAACCTGGACATAGGGATTCCGTGCTGCTCCTTTGTATCAAATACAGTGTCTGACATGTGGTGCTCACTCAATAAATACACCACTAAAACCATCACATTTAAAAGTAAGAAGACTATCATTTTTAACAGGAATCAGCCTTGCTCTGAGATCAAATGACTAAACAACACAGAAATACCCTTACAATACTACTGCGAAAAGTGATTAGTTGTCCAAATTAAACAAAACTAAGAGTAAGCACTGCATAGCACAAATTAATGGTAGTAACTAATATTTTTTAATGTGTTGTTTAGAGTTTACTAGAGGTCAGCAAAAACCAAAGTGCTTTATGTGCATTATCTCATTTAATCCGTATCATAATCCTATGAGGCAGATACTATGATTATCCCATTTTCAGATGAAGAAACTGAGGCACAGAGAGGGTAAGAAACTTGCCCCGGGTCACACCATGAGGAAGTAGTAGCTTCCACCAGATTAGTCCCCAACAAACTCCAAAGGCATAGATTCCACCAATCTCTGAAGAAGATGGGCATTTTTCCCCTTTAATTCTATTTGACAAACCCCAGGTGTCCACAAGGCGCCAGGGTGCAGCACACCATGCAAGTGGTGGCGGTGACCTGGAAGGAGCAGCATACCCCTACATTAGAAATCAGTGACTCAGAATTACAGACACTTTGTAAAGACAACAACCAAAAGCTAAGACAAAGTGTTACAAGGACATCTTCTGAGATTACTCTTCCATCCTGAATCCCTGGGCTACAGGGAAATGCCAAGGAATAAGGTAACAGCGCCATGGCTAAAAATGATAAGCTAAGGAGGGAAGGGGAAAGGAAGGGCAGAGAAAGAAAAAGGATGCATTCAGTGAGGAATGCAGCTCCTCAGTCAAACCAGCTTTACAGGTTGCCTATCTTTTCTTTCACTGTAAAGGACCCTTCCTTAAACCTGCCCTCAACTGCTTTCTGATTCTTCCAATCCCCAATCTTCAGTCCATCTTCCCTTCTCTTTAAATTCAACAGCTAAGAACTAAGAAAGTCTTGTCAATTTTAAAATCCTAAGACTTCTACTAAGCAAGATACTATTCCCTAATCCTATGTTTACACCCGGAAGTGTAACTACACTGGCTTTGCCCCTAGATGTCTCCAGAAGCGCGTGTTATCAAGACTCAGGAGGCATCCACTCTAGTTTACTCTCCAAAAGCATAAAACCTGGAGGGGAGAGGAGGATGAAGAAAGGATAACCACCTTGCTTTTTGCCTCTGACAAAGACAAGGGAACATATTTGATGGTAATGATACCTTCATATGGTTTGACTTTAAAAGTAATAAAAATGAGAATAGGTATATCATTGTATTCTTATATTAAACTTCTTTGCTTTTTATTCTTTATGCTAGGATCTTTGCATCTTTAATGCTAGGATTAAAAATTAAACACATTAGCAATAAGATAGAGTTTTCTAATACTACTGATACTACTGTGCTTTTTTGGTCCTATTTTTTAAAATATAGGTCCTATTTTTGGTCTATCCTATGGGCCTATAATCGGTAAGGAAAGAAGTGGCACGTTATCTCTAAAACTTTAGGTAATAGATTTAATTTTAAAGCAGGATAGCATAAGGCTTGCAGTGTCTGACAGCTAATCCTTCATATTAATTCTTACTTCCCATCTAACTGGAAGACTGATGCAATCTTACCAGAACAGACCACTTGCATCTTGGAGAGAAGGCCATCACACCTAAATTCCCTAACACCAGAAAGATCAGCCCAGTATGGATAAAAGCTGTTGAGAACTGCTGTCAGTGGTCTGACTCCCAGAAGACCCATGAGGGGGAAAGTCTCTGGGAGGACATCTAGAAATGCTTAAAACAGGCAGTAAGACCTCATAACTGGACACTAGGGCAGGGAAAGAAGAGCAAAGACAGTTTTAAGCATGTGGACAGCCTCCACAGCTAAGGAGTAACTAATAACATGGAGTAACTCTATTGCAGGTCAGACAGAATGCTGATTCAATGACATGACATTAAAAAAAAAATCTATGTAAGTCACAAGAAATTCACATAACTCCCAAAAGTTCTGCAATGTCCAAATAAAATCTCACAGAATAGCAATATCTCACCCATCAAAAGCAGGCATGGCATCCGGGGAAATGCCAAGAGGACTGTAAACTCACCTGTAAAGATACATGAAGAAACAGAGCAGGTGGAAACCAAGTTTGATCATAGCTTCTTTCATGTGTGACTTCAGCTGCCCTCGGTTGTGTATTTCTGTTGGATCAAATACTCCCATGTTACCACTTGGCACCATAATGTACCTGATAAATTAAAGGATGTACATACATTAGAAAGAAAATCAAACCATCAACATAAACATTGAAAAATAAGTACCAGTAATAATCAAACTTTAAAAATGAATCAGTCATAGTTACATTCAGACCATATATTGACAGGGTATGATACTGATATCACCACAGGTCATGACTTAAGTTTTCCTTTAAAGATACAATACTATTAATTTTGGGTATAATTTCTGCCCTCTGAAACAAATCCACTAATATTCTAGAGAAGGATATTTTATGTACGAAGACCCTCTTACTCATTTTTTGTAGAGAACTACTGAATCAGTATCTATAGCCATCTTCCTTGAGACAAGTGAAAGGAGCCGCAAAGACCAAATCAACTTGACCAAATTCTTAGAAACTTCTTCATCTACAAAGTTCTAAATTAATTAATGCAATTCCCTTCACCTTCACAACATGTTTGTAAGAAGAGTAGTGTCAAACATTATTCCCATTTTATAGATGACACTAAAAAGAGAGATTCTACATTCAGAATGCATCCTAAGCCGCTTCAGTCATGACCAATTCTTTGTGACCCTATGGACTAGCCCACCAGGCTCCTCTATCCATGGGATTCTCCAGGTAAGAATACTACAGTGGGCTGCCATTTCCTACTCCAGGGAATTTTTCTGACCCAGGGACTGAACCCACATCTCTTATATCTTCTGCATAGGCAGATTCTTTACCACTAGTGCAACCTGGGAAACCCAGAATAGAACACTCATATGTGATGCTGCTGCCGATCAATAGATGTGTCTCAATCTGCATGGTAAATAAACAGTACTTACCTTAAAAGACCAATTTCAAGAAGACAAAAATGAATTAGAATAAATGCTACTGTGGTAAAATAAAACACTTCTTCAATGAAGACTATAAATGGATAGTTCAGACACAAACACAGTACCTAACTTTACATGACTCTTAAAAGATTAGATTTCATTAAAATATAAATTTTATTTAGATTTAATTTATATCTAAATATTAAATTAAGTAATACTGTTTTGACAAATAAGAACTGTACTTTTTATAATGATGGAGGTATGATCGCAGTACAGGGAGAATAGGGCTAAAAGTCGGTACAGAAGATAAAGGGCATGGAAAGCACACACCTAGTCCCCAGACCAGACCAATTCAATTCAGTGTTCCCACAGACTCAGACTCAAACGTAAAACATCTTGAAGACACTGCATTTAACAAACTGCGAAGTCTATGAGGCTCCTGATAACATATAACATTTCATATTTATGGAATACCACTGTACACAGTATTACAAATGATAATTTTCTTCCTCAATGATTCCTTTTACAAGTAAGAAAACTGGGTAATTTTGAGAGCATCGGCGAGTTTAAGCATCTGAGCTTCGGCATTCACACTGTACCATCTGCACAACATGCGTGTCCTAACCTAGTACTGGTCATGACCTCTTTCTTCTCTCGTGTCCAAGCTTCTTCTGGTCCAACCTTGGGTTTCTCACCATTAGGTTTTTCAATTATGGCTTCTGAGAAATGCAAATGGCTCTCTGAGGTCCACAAATCTTAAATTCTCCCTCAAATCCTAGTAGCCCACGTGAATATCTGGATAACATTTTTACATTATCTAACATGTAAGATTTAAAATGAAATTTTCTTCAGAGCATTTCATGTAGTATAATTAAAAACTGCAGATATAAATAATAAAGACCTTATATTCTCAGGTTTTTGATTATTCATAAAGAAAAAAGGTAGATAAGGAAAAAATAACTCACAAGTCTTTAGACAGTGCAACATTAAATATTTTTTTAATTTACACATGTAAATTTGTGTTTTTACTACAAGACTGAGCCATGCAGATTGCTACTTGCCCAATATACCAAAGTGAATAAAATTGTGTGCTGATTTAACGATGCGTTCTGCTATCATTTATGACTAGCATATGTTTTATTGGAGAAAAGAAAGCTGTCAAATCTTAAATTTTTTTCTCTAAACAATAAACAGAAAGTACTCACCGATATATATTCCAGGTGGCAACAGGCAAGTTGAGAAGAAAGATGAACCAGTGCAACGAAATAAGCATTAGTACAGTGACAAGAGTATGGCCAACCAATTCTGGAATACCCACTGCAAGGGAAGAACATAGTTATCACATCTCTTGCTGTGTTATTCCTAAATGTACATGTTACTTGAAGCTAAATCAAAGGAGTACAGAACTCTTCCAAGCTAGTATTTCAAGATTATTTTTAGACTCAGATGTCCCAGATTTGCATACTGCTATCACTGCTTACCCCTTGCAAATATATCAGGACACAGCTTAAAAATAATGCACTTAAACTTTAATTACATTTTATCCTAAGCATAGGTTCAGAGTCATTCACTGAGCAGGTGTGAATGACAACTAGAGAAAAAACAGAATATTATTTACTCTCTATTCCAATATCTGTGCTAAAATCTCTTACTCTAATTTGGGATGGTTTATATCCACATTCATGCTGCCTTTCAAGTCAGAACATCTATCCATACATTTCCAAGCTCCAGAACTCTGGGGAAAATAATCTCACATTTACCAAAAAAAAAAAAAAAAAAAAAGTACTTTAACAGCTTACAGTATCAGCTCAAAGTTGAACAAATATGATAAAGGACCAGGATGAAAGAATCCCAGACTACTGCTTTTATAGCACCCAATGCCCTTCTCTATACTCTTTATTGTGTAATATTCTAGTTCTCATGTATCAAGAGCTACTGTGGCAGGTTCTCAATTTACCAATAGTCTTCCTCTTCTATGAGTAGAAAATGTGTCTTCTTTTCTTTTTTTTTAAAGACTTCTTTTAATGGAAGTTAACACCTAGTATTTATGGAGCCAGAAACTGGCACTCCCAACTTGCAGAAAGGAGGAAAATAAAACTCAAGAGATATTAAGTAACTTGCCCAAGGTCACACAACTACATAGTGGCAGGGCAATCAGTCTAACAGAAGCTCAGACTCACTGGCCCCAGGTCTCCTGCATTTAGATTTTAGATACATTTGGGGGTGGAGGTTGGGGGCCCACTGCTGCGAGGCTTGTGGAATCTTAGTTGTGCAACCAAGGATTAAACGCTTACCTTCACAGTGAAAAGTACAGAGTCCTAACCACTGGACCACCAGGAAATTTATTCCCTCAGTTTTTTTTGGCTACTTTTTTTGTTTTGTTTTTTTAAATAAACGAAGAAGGGATTTTCTGGGCCTTAAACCTAATTTGCAATCAACATGGACATTTTTTAATATGTAAATTATTTTTAAAGTGTAACCAATTTAACATAATGCTATAATGGCAACCAACTCCAGTGTTCCTGCCTGGAGAATTCCATGGACAGAAGAGCCTGGAGAACTACAGTCCATGGGTCTCAAAGAGTGAAACACGACTGAGCTACTAACACATACACACAGTATGTGTAACCTGCAGAATCAAATAAACCTGGAGTAAAACCCATGCTCTATCCTATTTATTAGCTGTGCAATTTTAGGAAGTTACCTATCCTCTCTAAATCATGATTTCCTCATCTGTAAAATGGAGATAATAATACTTACACCTCAAGACGCTGTTATTGAGAATTAGAGCAAATAACATACATAAGCCACACGCAAAGCAAGCACTCGATGTCAGCTGATGTCACTACTACTCCTCCCCTCCACGGTATCAGACCCACGCCGCAGTAGCTTTCAAACTGAACTTCTTACTATGGGCTGCACTTTGTTTTACATAAACACAAACCTAAAACAAGTTCAGGAAGTGACACGACCTTATTATAGCTGTAATTGGTTTACTGACTTTCATCCAGGTCTCTGTTCTCTTCCCTCATTAACAATGTATTCTCCCCTCACTTGTTCTCAGAATGCTAGCTCAAGGCTTCTTATCACCCAGGCAGGAGCTTGGAGGATCCTTCCCTGGAGTGCCTTAATGGCACAAGAGAAAACACCTACAAAAACTGCCATTTCAGGTACCCCCACAAAGGCAGAAACCAATCACCCTCCGTGAAGTCCACCTATCAGTCAATAGCCTGGACCACCCAAAGAGCTTCCAATGAGTATTTTAGTGTTTTACCATCAAGTATGACCAGACAGCCACATACCAGAAATTGAGGAAAGCCCTCAGTATGAAATAAGGGGGAAAGAGAAAGGAACTTGGAGAAAACAGATATAATGTAGAAAGTGGAAGGGAATTTCCAAAACTACTATAATCAATATCCCAGAGAGATAAAGAGTCAAGTATGAACCAAGAGACCAAAAAGCTCTTAGAAATTAAAAGTTCAACATAAACTATATACATACTAGAAAATTCAGAAGATAAAACAGCAAGTCTTAAAAGAAAGTAGAAAAAATACTAAAGGGACAAGAATAAGAAAAAAGAATTGGCAGATCAATCCAGTAGATAAACATCAAGCAAATCCAAGTTGCTGAAAAAGGAGAAAACAGAGAGGGAAGACATTATCAGAGAAAGAAGAAAATTTACCAGACTGAAGGAACCTCTCAAAAGCCTGCAAAATTCCAAAACATCAAGGATTACCATAAATAAATAACACCAAGGATAAAGAAAAGATTCCAAAGCTTCTGGAAAGGATGGAGGAGGGGGTAGGGGGAAAGGGGAGAGAGAGAGATCCCATCCAAAGGACAAGAAATCAAAATGTACCAGATTTCCCAACTTCATCAACGCTGGAAGTTAAAAGACATTGATCAAGCAAACTCTGAAAAAAAACCTAGAATTCTATACTCAGAGAAACTGTCAATCAAGGGAAAGGATTAGACATTTTCAAATATGCAAGGTCTCAAAAAACTTAATTCCCATGTACCGAATCTCAAGAAGCTACTCTAGCAAAATGAGGTAGTAAGCCAAGAGAAAAGAAGATATGACTGCCAAGACTCGGGAGATCTAACCAGGAGTCCCAACATGGAAGCTGTGAAAAGGTCTAAGAGCAACCGCTCCAGACTATAGCAAGAGGATGGAGGTCTTAAGGAGAAATATCACCTGGAAAAAAACTGATATATTATTTTATGTTTGAGCCATGTAGGAAATAGTACTGAAAGACTTTAAAGATGTTATCTGAAAAGATAAGCTATCCAAAAAAAAAAAATTAGAAAGAAAAATTTGATCACTCTCTGCCATAAGGCTCAGCAATAAAAAACATTATAATAGTACACCATGATATAAATATTAAATGTGAACTTACCTGCAAACAAAAATAGAAAAACAGGAGTAATGTTTAGAAGTTGGTACCTAAGAACAAAATCTACCATATTGACTCAGAAGTCAATAGATAATGTATAAAATTGATAAATCAAGAAGTAGTGGGAGTTCCCTGGCAGCACAGTGGTTAGGATTCTAGGCTTTCACTGCCCGGATTCAACTCCTGGTAGGGGAACTGAGATCCTGCAACCCATGCATACAGTAAAAAAAAAGAAAGAAAGAAAGAAACAGCACTGTAAGCACACAGAGAAATATGGATCTAAGTATCAGAAAAAATTAACAGTTCAAGGGTTGAAATCCGTGGCCCCTCAAAAGCAAGACAGACAGGACTTTAAAGGGTTAGGAAGGGTCTGCTGTTTTCACTGTGAGCTTTCTAATACTCTAACTTTAGTTGTATGCACGTATAACTTTCACAAAAACAAACATTAAAAAAAAAACTGCTGCTGCTGCTAAGTCGCTTCAGTCATGTCCGACTCTGTGCGACCCCATAGACGGCAGCCAGCCAGGCTCCCCCATCCCTGGGATTCTCCAGGCAAGAATACTGGCGTGGGTTGCCATTTCCTTCTCCAATGCATGAAAAGTGAAAAATGAAAGTGAAGTCGCTCAGTCGTGTCCGACTCTTAGAGACCCCATGGACTGCAGCCCACCAGGCTCCTCCATCCATGGGATTTTCCAGGCAAGAGTGAGGTGCCACTGACTTCAAATTGAAGGAGTTACTTTCTCAATAGAAGAACCCAGGTAATCTTTTCTTTGTATTTAAATTTTTGTTTTTGTAAAAGAAAGCCCACAAAATATCCACCAAAAATACTGAGTAAGCAAGAAATATAAAACACACATACACATATACATATATGAGATGGATTTATCTCTCAGTAAAAAATTATTCTTCTAAAGATAAGAAGGTCTATTCAACCATACTTCAATTTTTTAAAAAGGGGGGAGACCCTGCTTGGCACACACGGGGACTTTAGTTTTTTTTAATTAATTTAAACTTAAATTCTAAAAAAATTAAAAATAAAGATGAAGAGGCCTGAAACTTATCAATGTTATATTTCAATTATATCTTGAGGAAAAACAAGAACTCTGAAAGCATACCAGATAAACAAAATCTTTTATTTAAATCTATCATTGTATTAAAACATATTCTGGAAAATTGGAAGAAAAGAAGGAAGGAAAGGAGAGGAGAGGAGAGTATAGTTTGCCAGAAACTGTAACTTTTCAAGTATAACTCTATTTCCCTCCTGGGTCAGAGGAACCAACCAAAACGTGTTTCTCAGTATTGTATTTTTTTCAGCATTGTATTTTTATATATACAATAAAAATATTTTATTGTATATATAAATATTTTATGAAGTTGTTCTTTGACCGCACTGCACAGCACAGAGTCTTAACCACTGGACCGCCAGGGACGTCCCTTTTACATGAACTTTTATATCCAAAAAACTTTGCCTACTCATCTCATAAAATGAATCAGGACCAACTGGTTTCCTCATACTTAGAGAAGCTGTAAAAGTCAAAGTTTTATTGCCAATATAAAATTTTGATTATATACTAAAGATAAAATGGTCTGAAAACAAATGAACTAATTCAATTTCTCATCAAGCCACAAAAAGATCTTCTTTCATTTAACAAAAGAGAGACTGAGCTGTTTCCCTTGAGCAGGAAGGAGGGGGTTTGCACACAGAAGACAAAAACAATTGCCTGATAATGAACCTTTACGAGTCTGAGTAATGGACAAAGGGACAAGGAAAAAGAATAAAGAAACAAAATTTCAGGTTAAGTATTCTGGTATGCTTTCATGATCTAAAAACAGTCTAAAACACAGGAGCTCCACCAACATCTCAGTGTATACCAAATACACATATGCTATGTATAATAATCTCTAGTACAGAAAATGGAGAACTGTCTTCAAGGCCAAAAAACGAGGAAACAAATGTCTTACCTTGTTTAATTTTGAACAACATGATCTAGCATTAATGTAATCACATTCTAAGTCTGACAATGTAATTATCTGATGATCAAGATAAGGAATTATTAAATTTCTTTTATAATAACTAAGTTTCAGAAAGCAACCCCAGTTGCAAGGCAGATTTAGATTTGACTTGAAAAGATTAAGTTCTTTCCTTAAAGCTCATTTATTAGACACCTAAATTTTCTCATTTATGTTCTTTCAACAAGTTATTTTCACAAAATAATCCTATTATGTGCAATTCTAATGTGACCCATATCAGAACATTCCACCAGGATTCCTCAAGAGTCAAACAGTGGCTACAAGAAATGAAAAATATGACCCATATAAGCAGTTTAAATGTTATAAACTTTAACTTCCAATAGTAGAAAAAGTATTTATGATATATCCATAAAATACCTGAAAACTAAAGATATGAAAAAAATAGGACACAAAACTATAAATTCAGCATGGTCGTAAGTTATCAGTGTTTATGCTTTGAAAGTTGGATTACAGATAGTTTGTTTTCCCAATACTTTTCCCTATTACCAAACTTTCCACAGTAAACTTATATTACACTGGACTTACAGAAAAAATGGGTCTTAACACAAAATATGAACACACAAATAAAAATCTGAGGGACAGACAGACAAAAAAGGAAAAGTCTTCCACTGAATGTGTGTATTTACTTTAAAATGCTCCCACAGCCTCCTCACAATAGTTGGCAGAAAAATGAGAAAGAAATGACAAAATGTTCAAAATCACTGAAATAATAGAAACATGGGATCTATTACACTACTCTACTTTTACGTTTGAAAGTGTCCAATAAAATAGGTAAAAAGAAATGCTCTCAAGTAAATTCTATACATTTCCATATGGATAGTCCCCCCTATTACCTCAATACAGCTAAAATCAAAATCATCTCTTTCTCCCCAAACTGTTCCACCTCCAATTTGTTTTATTTCTCTCAATGACATAAGCATTATTTGTCCAGGCTCAAAATATGGAAAGCTGTTTCTGGATTGTTTCATTATCTCAGATTCAACTGTTACCAGGTTCTGTCAATCATTTCTTTCTTATGCCACTCACATTAATCCCTCCTTTCACCTGCCCACAATTAGCACCCCACTCCAGATCCAAATGAACCCGTTCTCCAGTGGTTTCTTACCTTCCAGTCTTTCCTGTTTCCAACCTACTCTGCAGACTTATCT
Source organism: Madoqua kirkii (assembly GCA_006408675.1). Taxonomy (NCBI): domain Eukaryota; kingdom Metazoa; phylum Chordata; class Mammalia; order Artiodactyla; family Bovidae; genus Madoqua; species Madoqua kirkii. The sequence continues at coordinate 6,622 of SJYC01144680.1, read as the reverse complement.
TCATGACATACCACTTTGTTTCTGTCAAAACCTGTCAATGGCTCACATTGCCTAGAGAATAAAAGTGAAAGCTCTTCTCCTTAAACCCTCCAAAGCTGAATCTAATCTAGCCTTTCCAAACCTGACCTTCGGCTGCCACCAAAAATCAACCTTTTGCTCCAGATGGCCTATTCCTCCATCACCCAGAAATGCCATGAACACTCTGTCTCTGCACCTTTACTCTCGACTGTCTAATTTTGAATATCCACCCCTTTCCTTCTCTGCATGTTTTCTTCTAGGTTCAAAGTCCAAGAAAACTCTCAATCCTGCAAAATGTATACTCTGGTGATTTTCTACCTCTCGGCTCTAGTATTAAGCTTATATAACTATTCAAAAATACAATAAGCTGAATTTCATCAAAACACATCCTGAATGTACCTTAATGTTTAAGTCTAAAACTCCACCTAATACGTTTCTATATACATAAATTTGTGTAAGCCAAGGCTTTTTTTTGGGGGGTTATGCTGACTGGCTTGCAGGATCAGGGATGGAACCCAGGGCCCCAGCAGTGAGAGCACTAAATTCTAACCACTGAACTGCCAAGGAATTCCCTAGACAAGGTTATTTTAAATTATCAAGACTAGTTTTCCAAACTGCAGTAAAACAAATGCAAGTTTCACTTCTCTGAACTTAAGCTCCAGTTTCTTATGCCACGGGAAAGGTAGATTACCAAAAACTTCCTAAGGGATGCTGCACTTTCAAGTTCCCCAAGCCTAATAAAAGTCAGGGTTCTCCTCATCAGAAATCATCAGTTAAAGCAGACACTGCTGTTCAGTGAGGGGTGAGGCGGGAAGGCAGAGCAACATTTACTAAGCACTGGCTATGGGGCACGCATTGTGCTACTAGATGCTGAGCACACCTCTACGGTGCACACATCTATCTATCTAGAAAGTAAACATTTCCCATTTAAAAAGCAACAACTGAGGCTTACAGAGGTGAAACAAAGTGCATAGCAAATAACTAGCGAAGCAAGGAATCTTGATGCCAGGTTGTGTCTTATCCCACTTCGACAGGTTGCCAGTCCATAATAAACTATAAAGCCACACTGAAAAATACTCTGTACAACCATCCTAACGCCAGAATGCTCTGGCAAAGTGTTTAATTCTGCCAGAAAGAGACGCATATAATTTCCAAGGGGAAAACATAAAATGGAGAGTTTCTCATGCTTTCCTTAGTTTACATTTACTTAAAATTTGATTGTGCATTACATCACTGGGTGACAACTAAGACTAGAAGCTTCCTCAAGAGCAAAGCGGTAGCCCCACACGCCTTCTAGAGTTCAACGACCATTTATTAGCCTGGAAAATATAGTTCGAATACTGTAGTGCGAACGGCTATACAAAATACGGAAGTTTTAAACACGCACCGACAGAGAAAACTAAAAGTTGAGAAACGACGGAGAATTAAATCACGTGTATAGATACTAAAATTTACAGATATGCAACCAACAAGGGCAACGAAATAATCAGCTGTAGCTGGTTTTTTAAAACAAACCGTTCCCAGCACTCCCTACAAAAGCGCATCGTGAAAGAAACACTTCACTCGATTTTGAAATGAGTCAAGTTGGGGATGTGAAAGATTCCCTACAAGTTCCAACACCCGCGAGAACAAAGGGGCAGGCAGCGGGGGAGTTGCCCAAAGAACGATAAGAGGCGCCAAATCGTCTCCGCCTGGCTCAGCGCGGGACCGTCCACGAGAGACCGCCCCCGGGACGTGGGCCCTAGCTCTCCGGACCCCGAGCACCAGGCGAAAGGCCCGGGCCCAGGGCAGCTGCAAGACAAACCGTGATCCTTCTTTCTCGAGGGCCAAAAAAGAAGTAAACCGCGACCCTCTCCCCCGAGGGCCACAAGGAAAAGCCAAGTGCCAGTGCTGGCGCTTGGCAGAGCGGGTCCGGGCGTCGCGGGGGGCAGAAGCGGCGGGCAGGCCGAGCCCGGGCGCTTTGAGAGTAAGGCCCGCTCGGACCCCCAGGTGAGGGGCGGAGTTGGGCCACCGGGGCCCTCCTCCACCCGGGCTCGCCTCCAGCCGTGCCAGCACCCAGGGTACCCGCGCCCGACGCCGGCCACCTCCCTCGTTCCCTCGACCCTGCCCTGGCCCCCACTCGGGCCCAGCCCCAGCCCGGTCCCTCGGACGGAGGGCCCCAGGCCGGCCTCCGCCCGTCTCAGGCAAGGATACGAAGTACACCGAAAGGAAGATGAGCGCGCAACAGTCGAGGAGAGAGAAGACGAACACCACCGCCTCCATCCTCCTCCGCCGCCGCCGCTGCAGCCACCGCTGCCGCGCCGCTTCTTCCGTCAAACCGGTTCAAGTGACCCGACCAACCCCGCCCCGCCCCGCCTCCTGATAGTCTTTGCCCTGGTTTGTGGGGCGTGTAGTCCGCGCCGACAGAACTCGGCATGCCGGGAGTTGTAGTCCATTAAAAAAAACTTTACCTCCCTAAGTCTGATGCATGCTGGGAAATGTGGTTCAGTAGTACAAACACCTATCAAAGCGGTGGATCTGGTCTCTGTCCTAAATCTGACTATTTCCAGAGATGTGACAAGCAATTAGTCAACAAGTGTTTACTGATCGCTTGTGATCTTCTCAATATCCAATAGAACTTCTTTTCCATGTGCTAAATTCTTTAGATTCTGCACTGGACCCACCGGACCCCCTCACTTGGGAATGGTAAGAGAATTTCATCTCAACATACATGTCTAACCTCAGTACTCCTGGCTTGATGGTTGAAACTTGCCCTTCCTGATTTCAGTTTCTCCGGAGATTTCAGTCTCTTGCTTATTCTTCGTTACAGCCATGTTTCTCTCCACTCTAGATTTTAAGATTTTTGAAAATTGAATATACTGTCTTATCCATTCATTTACCACAGACTTACCAACTCCACTTCTGTATATGCCAAGAACTTCTGTAGACTCCAGAGATACAGAAATGAGTAAGGCAGACAAGATGCTGCCCTTACCAGGTGAGTATGTGGGAGGAACACACAATAAATAAGCAGCTATATACGAGAAAGAGATAACCTCAAAGGGTTATAGGATCTAGGAACATACTTTATGAAAGTCATACATTCATTCAACCAGTATTTTATGAGTAGCTAGCATATGCCAATACTGGACCTTAAAGATACAGAATGAATAAAAGAGAAAAATATCCCCTGTATTTTTTACAGATGTAAAAAATTGCTTACAATTTGTAAAATTATTATTTTCAAATAATAATATTATTTTTATATTTTTAAAATATAAAAACATCCTTTATACTTTAAGTTATGTATTTTTTATATAGCTTACTTTACAGTCGGGGAGACAGACACATCCATGCATACATACATAAGTAAATATCCATGACAAACAGTTTTCAGATTGGAGACTAACTGGTCAGAGAAGGCCAAACTGAGGAAATGACATATAAGTTGGAATCTGAACAATAAATAGCTATGTAAAGATTTGTGGGCAAAGTTTCAGACACTGTGAATGGAGATCCCAGAGGCCTAATTGCTCACACGAACTTCCTGTGTTTAAAGATCAGGGGAAAAAAGCCAGTGTAGCTGAAGTAAAATGAATAAGGGTGAGAAAGTTTTGAGAATGGATGTCAGAGGTAGGTAGGGCAAGGTCATTTGGGCCTTGTAGACCCCTAGCAAGGAGTTTTTAACTTTTATTCTCTTAAGATGATAAACTGTTGGAGAGTTTTAAGTACCTTGATCTGGTTTACATTTTTTACTCTGATTTACATTTTAAAAATATTCTTCTTGTTGGTGCACTGAATGTGTGAAAAGGTAATAAGTCTGTCTGCGAGGTAACCACTTAGGAGAGAAGAGGATGAATAGGAAAATTAGTACGAAAGCAAAACCAATTGGATTTGCCTGACACAGCCTGGGTTCACAGGATCATAAAGGGTTCATAGGCTAAGGCTAGGTGGACTGCTAAAAGATTATTTATAAACCAGCTATCATTACACTCCCACTGCACCTTGAACATACCTGTATCAGAGCATTTATTACATTGTCTTCCTTACATGCCTCGCCCACCATGCCTTAAATTTACAATAAAAGTAACATATTGTATTAGTTTTTGTACCCCCAGTATCTTCTATCCCACAAATAACTGGTGTTTGATAAGTGTTTGCCAAATGAATGACCCATACTGACTATAGCAGAGATATTATTGAAATTAGTCCAGATTTTATTTAAAACATAAACTTCATCACATATATTTTCCTCCAATTCAAACAGAAAACGCAGTCTATCTTATGTTCCCTATCAGCTGTTTAATCTTGAGTTAATTTTTTAAAAGGTGGCACCATAATCCAGGATTAGAAATATCAGTCCTAATTAAGATACTTTGTCTAATCTATGTGAAAAGTTAAAACATGGTTGCAGTATCAAAACTATGGGGAATGCAAAATTTTTTAAATCAAGATTTAAAAGCAATAAGTAGGGTGTGTGGGGGGTGGTGTGTGTGTTGTGAGTCCTGATAAGGACTTGTGGTTTAAAATACATGCTATCCTGGGAATTCCCTGGCAGTCCAGAGGTTAGGCCTTTCGGCTTTCACTGCCAAGGGCGCAGGGTGTATGTGTGTGTTAAAATGCATGTTATATGTTTAAAGTACAAATTAAATTGTTTCAGTTTCCAGTCTGACATCTGAGGAGCTTAGAAGTTATCAGTAGTTCCTAACATCAAATAAAAAGCCAAAGAAACTGAAAAATCAAGTCTTCTTAGGTCTGTCAGAGAAGTGAGGTCACTGCTCCAAAAATGGGAGAGACAGGCCAATAGAATCACAATTTATGAGAGCAGGAAAAATACAAAACAAAGCCTCTAGTAGAAACCTCCATGGAACCAGTACTGGAATAGGAAAACATGAACTGTAACTGAGGAGAATATGGAGGCTTAGCATGGACAGGCCTGAATATAAAAACTCGGTGCAGGGAGGGAAGAGGGAAGGTAGGGGCTTACTTTTGTGAGTCTTATGCCCTATAGTTCTGCCAGATTTTCTTAGTGAAGATCAAAAAAATCCTCTGTCATGTCTGACTCTGCGACCTCATGGATTATAACCTGCCAGGCTCCTCTGTCCATTGGATTCTCCAGCCAGTAATACTAGAGCGAGTTGCCATGCCCTTCTCCCGGGAATCTTCCCTACCCAGGGACTGAAGCCCTGTCTCTTGTGTCTCCTGCATTGGCAGGCAGTTCTTTACCACTAGCGCCCCCAGGGAGGCCTGGTGATTCCTGTGGGAGAAGGCAAAAAGAGGCCACTCGAAAAATACCGGAGCATTCTGCTCTTAACAAGTCCTGCCCTCAGGAGACACTATGTTACAAGAGCCTAATCTACTGGGGTTGTATCAGAGTCCAAATGACCTGAGAGAAGGGAAATGACTCAACTCCAATCCCTTTAAGTCATCAGTTGCCACTTAACGGTATAGTGGAAGGAGCATTGAGAGGCACTTGTGAAGTTTACAGCTCAGGGGCAGAGAGTCACTAAAAAACTAAGACTTAGTTATAGGACTACGTTTTTTGTTTCTAAACATTTTCTTTTTCTTTTCCAGCTGTGCTCTGTGGAATGTGGGTCTTATTCCTTGATCAGGGATCAAATATGCACTCCTAAGTCTGGAAGCAAATAGTCTTCACCACTGGACCATCAGAGAAGTCCCCCAGTCATGTGACTACAAAACACCATCCTGTCCATACCTTACTACTCTGTCACTAAAGGTGCCCTGTTTACTGGAGTTTCTTTCACCCAATATATTTTGTCCAGCTTTCAACAACAAAAATATTACAAGCCATAATAAAAAGCAAAAAAAAAAAAAAAAACATAGTCATCTGAAGAGACAGCAAGCATGCGATTCAGACTCATGTGCTAGGGATCTTAGAATTACCAGACCATGCATTTAAAATGACTGTGATTAATATGCTAAGGGCACTACAGAAAAAGTAGGTAATGTGCAAGAACAGATGGATAATGTAACCAAAAAGAGACATTCTAAGAAAGACTCATATAGAAATGCTAGAGATTGGAAACATTGCAACAGAAATAAAGAATGTCTCTCATAGGTTCATTAGTGGGCTAAGGAAAGACTGTCTGAGCTTGAGAATATGTCCATAGAAATGTCCAACATTGAAAAGCAAAGGAAAAAAAAGACTGAAAAATGGACAAAATGTTCAAAATCATGGGACAACTAGAAAAGATATAATATGCGATATGGGAATACCAGAAGGAAAAGAAAGAGAGAAACACACAGAAGAAATATTTGAAACAATCAGCTGAGAATTTCTCCCAGATAAATGTTAGACAAAACACAAATCCAGGAAACTTGGAGACTATAAGGCAGGATAAATGCCAAAAAACTAGGTCTGTCATATTCAAATTTCAGAAAATCAAAGGTAAGTTTTAGAAATTGTTGAAAGAAGCCAGAAGAAAACAACAACTCACCTACAGAGAAGCAAAAATAAAAATTACATCCAACTTCTTCTCAGAAGAAGAGAGTGAAATGAAATAGTATGGGGAGAAAAATACCACCAACTTGGAATTCTGTATCCTGCAAAATTATCCTTCAAAAGTGAAGGAGAAAGAAACATTTTCTTAGACAAAAAAAAAAA